>CM060065.1:51796963-51861963 GCA_030533445.1 Cyprinodon diabolis
ACAGTCGGCTCAGCTCACCGCGCTGGCGGCCCACCAGCAGCAGAAGGACGGCGGAGACGGCGTTTCACCTGATGACATCGTCTTAAAAGGTTTGAGTCGTTACCTTCCATCCAATGGCTTCATGACTGGTAATGCGCTTTAGGTGAGTTTAAAGCTTTCCTTTAGGTGATGGAAATGTCTGGATCTGGATAGGAGTGGAAAATCAGAGAAATATTGGTTAAACAGCCTGGTTAAAGAAAATTTAGTAATAATCGGATTCAGTGTTTTTCTGGCCTTTACAAATAAGACCGTCTGGATTGAGCTCAGCAGTCTGGAGCTCCTTTTCTACCCTGGATAGAGTTTGTTACTATTGACCCTGTGAATGGTGAAGGGTAGCAGTTAGCAACAGGAGCTACAGTCTGAGGTACACAGATTGAGCCTTAAGGTTGATTTATGCTCAGAAACTAGATTGTCTGCGTGTGTTGCAGTGAAGTCAGATAAGCCCCGCCCCCTTCTGCAGACACTCTGCTGCACCTCTCCAATATTGTAGGTGACCGCAGACAGGAGGCCTCTGATTGGTTAGATCTCCATCCGCTCTACTCTATGCGTATTTCCTGTTTGGTTCCTTACCGTCTTGTTTTGTTTGTCTGACCGCCGTTGTGGAAAACGACTGGTAAATAATAATCATTTAGTATCGATGCATCGATCCAACAGCCGACGATCCGATGCATCGATACGTCCGCAAGAGAATCGATTTATGTTTTTGGGGTTTTTTTGCTGCGGTCTATTTTTATCCATTTGCTCCTGGACGTAATTCTCCTCCCGTGCTGCGGTGGCGCTAAACCTATTTTGCCCTCCTACTTTGCTTCCTGGTTATACTCTTACAGCAGTGTGTTGCAGTGAGCTTGATGCAGACATTTTTGATTTATGCTCAATATTGAAGCGTGGTCTGTGCTACACGCTGTGGGTCTAGATACGGCCGAGGCGGTGAGGAAGTGGGGGCGAGTTTAGTCCGACGACGGAGGGACATGAGGGCCAAAAAGAGCGGAGATCCAGCTGGAAAAAGGGTCCCAGCATTCTCTCGCACCTCGCTCTTCTAGCGGGTCAAACTTCACGAGTTGTTTTCCGCAATTTCAGTCATAAAAACAAAGCAAGCCGACCTCCTGTCTGCGGTCAGCTACAATATGGGAGAGGAACAGCGTCTCTAAAGGGGGCGGGACGTCTGGAGCCGAGGTGTTGAATCAGAATCTAAAACGCAGGGGTATTATTATTTTTCAGTGAATGACGTTTTAATAGGAAAAGGTGGAGCACAACTTTTTTACTTCTGTTATTTGCTGTTATTTCTCAAAAAAAAAAAAAGCATAACGATATTACAGCTTTCATAGATTTATTTCAAATTTGAAACATTGTCTAGCCTGTAAGGTGTTAAAAAATAAAATAAAAAAACAATCGAATCGTGGTGTATTCTTGAGTATTGAAAATAATCGCATCCTCAGGAAATCGATACTGAATCGAATCGCCATGATGGATGTGATTTACACCCCTACCAGCTAGCAGAGCGAGGTGCGTGAGAACGCTGGGACCCTTTTCCCACCTGGATCCCCGCTCTTTTTGGCCCTCATGTCCCTCCATTGTCGCACAAACTTGTCTCCATTTCCTCCCTGCTTCGACCGTATCTAGACCCACAGCTAGTTCCTGATTGGCCCTCTGGTGTTGTGGAGTGGAATAACGTAGTGCAGAAATCAAAAATATCTGCAACCAGCTCACTGCGACACACTGCTGCGGGAGGATAACCAGGCCTTAAGGGTGCCATGATTAGCAGCTGTTGTTCTGATTTGAACCACTAGGTGTCATTATTCCTTATCGCTCCTTTTATGTACAGTTTTGCAAAGATGTTTCTCATCCAGACTTAGAGCTCTTTAACTTTAGTGTGGATAAGGAATAACTTGACCTGAAAAACTGAAACAGTTTAGGATCTTTGGAGACTTTTTTCAGTCAGCTAACCAGTGAGGTGCACCATTATTAGAGCTGTATTTTAACGTGACATCGTCACCAACCTGTGCACCATGTTATTAACAGTGTTGGGCACGCTACTTTGAAAAGGTAATTTGTTATAGTTACTAGTTACTTCTCCCAAAAAGTAACTGAGTTAGTAACTGAGTTACTCCACAATAAAAGTAACTAGTTACTAGTAAAAGTAACTATTGCGTTACTTTTGCGTTTCTCTCGCCCCCGTAACCCTCACCACCCAGCCCCCACCTTCTCGCCGTGTGTTTCCAAAGCCAGCTGAATAGTGCGGACGACAAAGACAAGAACCTGCAGAGAGTTTTGCATTTATTGCAACTCAACGTAAATGACATCAGGGGGGAACGCCATAGTTCTCCTGTTACGCGCCTTTAGCTAGCATGCACGTTTCCTGACGCTTGCGCGGTGACTCGTGCCGCCTGCGCTGTGCGGAGATGCAGGGGAAACCGTATCTGATGGGGAAACGCAGCTCGACGTAACACCGGTATTTCCATCTGGAAAAACGCTGTTTTGCTGCTGGAGTCCTCCTCACTCTCCATCTCTCTGTGTGTGCTGTACGTTAACACCCGCCAGCGGAAACACCCACCTACCCAACTGACAGACGGAATCTCACTATACATCAGCCATTCTCATCCTCCCCTCTCTCATGACAAGGCGCGCACGAGTCCTATCACGAAAAAAGGTTCATTGTGCGACCTGAGTAACGTGCAGTAACGGGGTGTCTGTTACAGTCAAAGTAATTAGTTAGATTACTCGTTACTAAAACAAGGTAACGGCGTTAGTCCCATCACTGCTTATTAAAACAGAACAGATGAAAGATTGTTCCCAATGGAAACTGAGTTCAAAGCCAGAAAATAGACTGCAGTGTTTTTCTAACCGAGTCCAGTAAAAGGCGATTCTTTTTGTAAGGTTAGCAGCTCTTTTTGTTTTCATATTGAAAGCAGTTCAACGTAAAGCAACTCTATAAAAGTGATTTGCGCAAGAAACGCCTGTTTTTTCCTGTTTTTTGTTTTTGTTTTTTTTACTTCAAGTTAAAAGAGGATCATTATTTTACCTCATCTGTTTTCTGTTGTTCCTACCACCGGTTAAATATACTGTTCTTTTTTTTAATTGCATATTTTATCTACCCTGCCTGCTGCAAACACACCAAAGTTTCCCTACAGGTGAACCTGCATGGTTCATATTGCGATTCAGAGATTTTATTTTGCATTTTTCCCAAAGCTGATGTGTTTTCATTTGCCGCCGCATCTCTTCCTGTCTGAATCATGACATTCCTAGAGGTCGGCCTCAATCAGAGCTACGCATGCTAACCAGGCCTTTTAAATGAGATCTATGTCCCATGACTTCATACGTACAAATTTGTTTGGTTCAGGTGACAAAGAAGCAGCTAAGATAATGAATTAAAAATGTGTTTAATTCACCGCCTAGGAAGGCGGCAGTCTTTCTATTGATTTAGATGATCAGCAGCTGGTTTAAGATCTGAACCCTTAAACATGGTTGTGCTGCTTTGCAGACAACGTAAGACCAAAAACTCCACCGGTTTCCATCAGCGACATTCAGAAGGTAAAATCACTAAACGATCGAGAATTTTATAGATGGAACAAAGAGAAGATCGGTGGTTTAACTTTTCCTGAACTGTCTGCTCGAACTGTAGGCCCCTCATGAGGAGGAGGAAGAGATTTCAACAAGTCCTGGAGTTTCTGAGTTTGTCAGCGACGCTTTTGACTCGACAGCGATCAACCATGAGGACCTGAGGAAAGAGATGGAGCAGCTGGTGCTGGACAAGAAGGACAGCGTCCCTTCTGCTGATGGTCAGCCCCGTCGTCACGATCTGTTTTTTTTTTTAAAGCTGCAAATGTAAAATGGTTTGTATGATTGGATTACGCTTAGTTTGAGAAAGTGGGATTAATCAGAGCAGGTGAACCAATCAGCTGACATAACTTTGAGCGGAGTGAGTTTAGGTGTATTTTGGGCCTAATAAGGCCTCATCAATGGAACACAGTAAGAATGATCCACCAACGGGAGGAAACGAGACGTCTCAAACTGCTAATTCTGGTTGGTTTATATGGAGATTATAAAAACATGTTTTATACAAAAATTCAATTTAATTCAGTTTCTTTCTATAGCTCCAATTCACATCATGTCATCTCAGGTCACTTTCCAGTTCACCAGATCATCCAGTCAGATTGATTCAAAGTTTTCTATCTAAGGAAAACCAGCTGATTGCATCGACTCATTGACTCTTCAGCAATCCCTCACACTAAGCATGCTTGTAGCGACAGTGGAGAGGAAAAACTCCCTTTGAACAGGAAGAAACCTCCAGCAGAACCAGGCTCAGTGTGAGCGGCCATCTGCTGAGGCCCACTGGGGTTCAAGGAGACAGAAGCAGACGTAGAAAAAGAAGCATAGATACAAAAGGCAACTGTCAACCAGCTCCACAGGCGGCCCCGTCCAGGAAACACACAGCCAGGCAGACGAGCTCCGAGCCAGCTCCCATGTCAGAGGATGAAGAGAGCATATCCAGTTAGTCACAGTCAGAGAAACAGGACTACACTGGAAAACAGGCCAAGCTCCAACATCTAGAAACAAAGGTGTTGATGGCAGCAGCACAGCTGATATTTCTCTCCAGGATGGAGTCACAGCCAAACAGGAACAGACCAGATGAAGCTACTATGAGAAAAAGCAGAGAGAGCAGAACGTTAGAGATTGAACTAATAGATTCTGCAGAGTGGGAGAATAGAGATAGAATGAAGCAGAATGATGAAAAAGGGGTCCCTATGTCCTCCAGCAGTCTAAGCCTATAGCAGCATAACTTTAAAGACAGCTCAGGATAACCTGAGCCACTCTAACTAGAAGCTTTATCAAAAAGGAAAGTTTTAAGCCTAGTCTTAAAAGTAGACAGGGTGTCTGCCTCACGGACTAAAACTGGTAGTTGGTTCCACAGGAGAGGAGCCTGATAACTAAAAGATCTGCCTCCCATTCTATTTTTAGAAATTCTAGGAACCACTAGTAAACCTGCAGACTGAGAGCGAAGTGCTCTGTTAGGAACATAAGGAACAATCAGATCTCTGATATCAGATGGAGCTTGGCCATCTAAGGCTTGGTTAAACCAGGTGAAACTCAAACTTTTCCACTTGAGCAGTTCTGGATAGAGCTTATTGACAGACAAAAACTTTTTTAACTTAAATGCAAAAGTAATTTTTTATACAATTTTGACATAATTACTGCTTTAAGCGTATGGCTCCGTCAGCTAAAGGCATGTTTTAGACTCTCTACTCCCCAGTTTACAATTAATCGATTGAGTTGCGGATTATTTCAATAATTATTTCACCATTAATCGGATGAATTGTTTCAGCCCTAGTTGCGTCATATGGGTGATCTGGGGCTGAAGTTTTATAGATATCAATTTTTTAGTCTGGTGAAAACTGATGCTAAAATAAAATGTTTACTAAACGCATCTTGTGAGTATTTGCACGTCAACCTCCTCCTTTAGTGAAGGAATCACCATTTCTGATGCCTTTCTTATGTCTGATCTCAGCTGAAATGTGCAATAGAAGAAGGATAAATTAATGAAATCCTGCTACAAACCAAAGATGGTTCGCAGAGTAACTTTTAGTTTAATTTGTCTCAGGATAGCGGCTATCTGCCTTCCTGAAACTAAACCTTCTGGTTATGCTGGGATCCACCTCCAGGCTTATTCTGAGTCCTCCCGCTCTCTGAAATGGTGCGCCGATGGGTTTACTTTGATATTCATAAGTCTTCCCTCATTCCCCATCCAGATGAGACGCCAGACTGGGAGAAAGAGCTGCAGCAAGAACTCCAGGAGTACGAAGTCGTGACCGAGTCGGACAACAAAGACGACCAGTGGGATCAGGAGATCGAGAAGATGCTCCAGGCTGAGGACAGCTAGGAACCAGAACACTGCCTACATTCTGGCTCAGAAGGAAAGTCCAGAATCCCTCACACATTCGGGTTGATCCAGCTGTAGCAAAACAGCTTCTGTTCTGGGCAGAGCGAGTATTTTAATGAAGTACTGCTTAGTTTTATCTCCTCCTTTCCTTCCTTCCTGGCTACATCCTCTAGGGGGAGCTCTGGTGCAACTTATTACTTCCCCAGCAGGCATTTAGACTGCTTTCTGTAGAGGTGCACCAGTCAGGGCTTCCTTCCACTTCCAGGAAGCGTTGCAGCTGTGCAGCATCTCACCTTTGCACAGAGACAGAACTCAGCCCTCATCTTCAGACCTGAACTCCTTCAACTGTTTCAGCCTTTTGCTCTGAAATCATCTCTTAAGTTCAGCTGCCGCTCTCTGCTGGATGCACTTATGTGATGCATAGTAAGGAAGTTTAAATGTAAAATGAAAGAGTATGTAAATAAAAACAGCTGTAACACTATAATAGAAGTTAAATTTCCTTCATTATTAGATATATGATTTCGTACTAAATGTTTCTTTAGCTGAAAACTGAACTTCTGCTGTGATTTTCTTGCTTTCTTTAATAAATGTTGATGATATTTCAGACGATCATGCATCAGACTCTTGGGTGACATCAGTTTTTTCTCATTTTATTTCTTTTACCACAAAAAGTAACTTTAATGAAACAGGAGCAGCTGAAGAGATGGACTCCAGTTTGAGTCATTTAGTTAAACAATGTGAAAATCTCTTCATGGTTTAATTAGAAACAATAATTTCCATTACTTGGTTGGAAACCTGTTGATCCCATGAAGCCTTGAACTCCTAGATGTCATCAGATGCTGCGTTTCCTCCTGTTTAAAGCTCGGCCAGCTCTTCACTGCTGCAGCCTTTAATTGCTCTTCGTTTTGGGGCCTTTTTTTTTTTTTTCAACAAGTCAACAAAATGGACAGATGCACTGGAAAAACGACCTAGAAATAAGTAAAGGTTTCTTAAATTAAGTGTATTTACCCTTAATTTGAGCAGGTAAATGAGATAATTTGCCAATAAAATTAGTATTTTTACTCTTAAAATAAGATCATTAGATAAAATGCTCTTGAAATAAGACAATGCAATTGTGTTTTCTTATTTTAAGTGTAAATTCTGTTGTTCCATTGGCAAAATGTCTCTTTTACCTCCTCAATCCAAGAACAAATGCACTTATTTTAGGAAAAATAACTTATCTAGATTTAGATTTTTCCCAGTGTGGGATTTAAGCTTGATTTCAACACATAATACATTTCTGAACACCTCGATCTTCTGTTATCACCAATAAACTGTCAAACCATCACTCTGCCTCCTCCGTGCTTTGCTTTGGATCATGAGCTTTTCCATTTGGATTGAAACTGTTTTGTTTTTCTCTTGCCACACTGGAAAAACGATCTAGAATTTAAGTAGGTAAATTAGATAGTTTGCCAATGGAATGCATATTTTTACTCGTAAAATAAGACATTTAGATAAAATGCACTTGAAATAAGACAATGTAATTGTGCTTTCTTATTTTAAATGTAAATCGTCTTGTTCCATTAGCAAAACCTCCCTTCTACCTTCTCGATTCAAGAACAAATGCACTTATTTTAAGAAAAAATGGCTTATCTAGATTTTAATTTTTTCCAGTGCAGCAATCTGTTAGAGGTGGATCCTGGTTTCATCCGTCCAGAAAATGTTTTCTTTTTTTAGTTATTTACTCGTTTAGCAGTCTGCTTTCTGTGCTTGCGGTTAACCGTCTGTTGACTCTCATGCAGTCTTCCCTTTAGACTTGATAATAGCTATTAGGGTTGTCACGATACTAAACTTTTCAACTCGATACCGATACTAAGTAAAATATTCGATACTCGATGTAATTTTCGATACCACAAGGATAAAAACAAAGACTCCAAAATTCAACAGAATTTTTTTCATTAATAAACAAAATACAATAAATAAATACAATAAAGGTTGTGTGCTGTGCACAATATTAAGCAACCTAGATAAAAACGTACAAAATTAAAATTAAGTGTTCCTTCCTTGGCTATGCTTTGCAAACATAACAATGACACTAGCCAACCAAATGAAAAAACAAAAATAATTCTCAGCAGCTGCACCTCTTACAGGAAAAAGTCTGAAACTGAAAAGTGCGTAGAATTATTCAATCACACAGTGTTCAGAAAGTGCATTTTTCTCTAATCTGCGCTTTAGATGAATGACTGTTTCGGTGCCACTGGTGGTGAAAATGAGTATTGTATCCGGATACAACGTTTCAGTATCGATACTTTTTTGAGTATCGATACTTTTGACAACCCTAATAGCTATACTGCAAAAAAAAGTAATCCAATTACTTAAACTTTCTTAAAATTAGTGCATTTTGTCTTGAATTGAGGAGGTAAGTGAGACACTTTACATTTAAAATAAAAAAAAAATATATTGTCTTATTTCAAGTGCATATTATTTAATTATGTTATTTTAAGAGTAAAAATACTCCATTGGCAAATCATCTTATAAAACAATTTATTAAAGACATTTGTACTTATTTATAGATCGTTTTTTTCAGTGCGCCTATGTAGGATGTCGATCAATTGATTGGCTGTGGTGGAGAGGTTTCTTATCACCATGGCAACGACTCTGTTGTCATCCACCGCTTATATCCACCATGAACATCCAGGTCTGTCTGCGTTGCCGAGTTCTCCGGTGTTTGTTTCCTATTAAGGTGGACTGTGGATGTTGCCACTCCTAATATTATACAAATTTCTCTTGTAGCTTAATCACAATCGTTTTCACTATCATTGAAAGCTTCGTTGACCCGTTTGATGGACTTACAGGAATTACCCGTATGGATCCATAAAACAGCCTTCGATTCAACGGTAGAATAACTTTAGCAACCTTTTGCAACCTTTAGACGTGCCCCTTGCTCTGCACACCTGAATCAAAGGGTTAAATGACCTCACCAGCAGCAGATAAGCTCTGCTAACGAGATCACATCTGATCCAGGTTTGTGGAAGTGTGACAAACTGGAATAAAGTCTAAGATAAATGAAATCTTCAGCAATGCTTAAATGTGAGAAAACTTTTCTTGTTGAGTTTCTTGTTAATGTTTTAAATCTAGTTTTAACATTTTGAAATTCTCCAGTCCATCGCAGGGAAACACAGAGACAAACAGGACAAACAACCATTCAAACTCACACCTAAGGAGAATTTAGAGAAGCCAATTAACCTAACAGTCACGTTTTTGGACTTGTTAGCATAATTATCATTGAATATAGGTGTTTATTACATCTTGGTATTGGCTTCCTGTTGCGTGTCAGAACCGATGTTTTCCATGATAGTTGATAGTCGGCAGGATCTTGAGAAGGCAATCCAATTAGTTCAAGACTGGACTACTGCAATGCCCTTTACGTTGGCCTCAGTCAGTCATCAATTTCTCGTCTCCAACTTGTGCAGAACGCTGCCGCCCGATTTTTAACGAACACGTCCAGACGTGAACACATTACTCCTGTGCTGTCGTCGCTCCACTGGCCTCCAGTCCGTTTTAGAATCGATTTTAAACTTCTGCTTTTTGTTTTTAACGCCATCCATGGCTTTGCCCCCTCTTAGTTGTCTGAGGTTTTAACTTTTCACATTAGGGCTCGGGATCTGCGTCGCATTGTGGGACGTGGCGGCCATATTGAGGGCTACGCGAACGTAAACATAGCTCTGATACAACGTTGTTGAAAAAAGAGACGTAGAAGTAGAGAGAAAAAAGATGTTAAAATCCCGAAAAAGATCTGGAATTTATTGGGACACATTAAATAGAGAAGCCACGGACCGGTATGTTGACAAAATCAGCATTATTAATAATTTGGATCCATATGAAGTTCCAAACAATGAGTGGAGCAGCGATGAGTGAGCGCCTAGACTTCAAAACAGTTCTGAAGCTACAAGTCCTTGGAGTCTCATGTGCAGTTCATGAATGGATGGGTTCAGGAGCTGCAGATCATAAAGCCAGCAAACAGTGGGAACACAGTAATCCGTATGAAGGTAAGCTGTGATCAGACGGGCTCTGGAACCTGCTAGTTTAGCAACTGCTAACCGCTAGTGCTAACAACCACTCACGCATGTAATGTACTTTTATCTAGCTGCTATGTGTTTCAAAGGTGTAGTTAGTAACGTTAACTGCCAACCCTCCGGGTTTCTCACGTATTTGAGCCTTTTCCCGCTGCCGTTTTTATTATTTTCCCGTAAAAGTTCCCAACTTTGAAGGAAAGAAACAAAGTAGGCTATAAAATAAAACCCTGCATCTTTAACTTACCAGAATGAAAATGCAGGGAACACACTCTCATTGACATCGGGATGCTGTGGAAAGTTATGTCCGGTCGTCTTACACACTGGAAAAAAAGCTAGATAAGTCCTTTTTTCTTAAAATAAGTGCATTTGTTCTTGAATTGAGGAGATAAAAGAGACATATTGCCAATGGAACAAGACAATTTAGGTTTAAAATAAGAAAACAGAATTGCATTGTCTTATTTCAAGTGCATATTATCTAATTATCTTATTTTAAGAGTGAAAATACTCATTCTATTTGCAAATTATCTCATTTACATACTCAAATCAAGGGTAAATACACTTAATTTGAGAAAATTGTACTTATTTCTAGAACGTTTTTGCAGTGCAGCCGCGATCCAAGCTAGCCGACGACTCTTTATCTCTGACACCTGGTCTCCGTGGTTACGCCTCCAGGCAGGAAAGCGGTGGAAAGTTAACCCATTTTCTATGTTTTTCCCATGGCGATCATGTGTTGCGCTGTTACAGCCCAAAATATAGCAACGGTTTACCATGGTTAAAATCAAGTTAAGGTGAAATTAATCAAGTTAAAACACGGCTGAGAGGGAGTACAGTACGCGGTAGTCTGAGCAGCGGTAAAGGAGGCCATCAACATGGCGGCCACGCAAAGTAATTACGTCATGAAGCCCAAGCCCTATTGTAGCAGAGCTTTACGCTCCTCGGGTCAGCTTCTGCTAGAGGTCCCTAGGTCAAGACTCAAACAGTGGGGCAATGGTTCTTTTGCCGTCGCTGCTCCCAGACTGTGGAACAAACTACCCCCTGACATCCGCACCACTACTGACCTCAGCCTTTTTTTAAAAAAAAAAAAAAAGCTTAAAACCCACTTTTTTAAATTAGCTTTTAATTCTGACTATAATACTGTTTCTTAGATGTCCTCTTTCTGTCTGCTCCTTTCTATGCACCTCTGGAAGGCTTTTAATGTCCTGCTGCGCTGCACCACTACAGCACTTTTAATTGTATCTGTATGTGTTATATATTGTTTTATGGCTTTGTTGTAAAGCACTTTGGGTACCATCTGGCTATTGTAAAGGGCTATACAAATAAATCAGTGTCTGTCCGGATATACAGTTATAATCTTCATTTTGCACGTGGCAAAGATTTGGAAATGGAATGAGAGCGGCGTCCTTCAGCTAAGAATGAAGTGTAATATTTTGATAAGGCTAGAGCCATGGATGTCTCCTCATCTGCTAACGTATCTGATGTAAAATATGATGATGCTGCAGACTGGAGATGCATAAAATGCCTTTTTAACTGTTAATCGGGGTAACTTCCTGTGAGGTGAGCAGCTGCCTTCTGTAACTCTAAGCAACTTCTCTGATCTGAGTAAGATTACAATTTCCATCAGAATCTGTTGTCATGTTTCCTGTTTATTTAATACATATAAGTTATTAAGTGTTATTTAACACTGCAATAAAAGGAAAATCTATGCAAGTGTAATAAACTTGAATTCAGCATTTTGGTCTTATTACAATTGTTTTTCATTGTATTTTCTTAGTAAGACTGAATATTGTTAAGATTATTTGACTTGTTTTAAGTTTTTTACATTGATTTTACGTTATTCCATCATGTTCTATGAGTTTAGTGTCATTTGGAGCCGTTCTGAAGATATTCCGTTAGGTTATATCCAGTAACGTCCTCCTATGGGCAACGACTTGAAGGCACAAACTAAACTGTTCATCATTTATTCTTTATGGTACGCCAGCATTCAGAACATGGAGGCCAATCACTGTCCCCCAGACATCTGCCGTTAGATTTTTTATATTTATATCTTTTAAAAACGAAGCGGCGCGTGTATGACGTCATCCACCGGCTACCGTTCCTTCATCCTGTCCGCTGAACTGCTAGTTTTCCTCACATGCCTGGAAGATGTCTAGTGCTGCTACCACAGATGATCTCGCTCTCCAAATGGACGATTCAGATGAGCTAGAATGAATAGAAGGGGTAGAGCGTAGCGATACTGCTACATCACCATCACTTCATTGTTCGGCATGTGCAGCCCTCAGCTTTGTGGGTTTTTCTTTTTTGGAGGGGGGGTTTTCTTAATTCTGTGACATTTCTGCTAAAATATTAATTTAAAAAATGCTTTTAAGTTTTTGTCAAGTGTATTTTTTCCATACATTCACTACACCTAAAGAATGAAATTAATTCTAGCTTAAAGGCTTAAAACAGACTAGTTTTAAGCCTATAAATAAACTGGTATCAAGTACATTTGCCTTGTTTTTAAGCCTGTTGTGTGCTTGTTTTGAGCAATAATTGGTTAGATATTATTTAATTCTAAGCAATAATGACTAATAAATGAGAATAAATGGCTTAAAATAAGAAAAAATAAAATAAAGTAAAAATAGATTTTTATACTTGAATTAAGTTTTTTTTGGATGCTTACTGCTTTGATAGTATGTTCTTGTTTTAAGAAATCTTACCAAGTCTCATTTGCTTGCTGCACTGGCAGATTATTTTGCTCAAAATAAGCAATTATTCACTTAAAACACTATTTTTTTTCTTATTTTTAGAAGGCATTTTTGTTTTGAAGGAGTTTGTTCCAAGTGGTCTATTTTCAGGGAAAAGAACAGGAAAGATAGAACATCAGAGAGCATAAACAGAGCCTGTGTTTAACAGTTCCTTTTGTTTGTCTGCTTCTGTCTTAAACTCCCCACCATCCTCAGCAGAAGGCCGCTCACACTGAGCCCGGTTCTGCTGGAGGTTCCCTCCTCTCCGCTGTCCCCTCAGGCTCATCCAGGAGGAGCCAATCCTGCAAAGTTAATAACTCTACATCAGGGGTCTGCAACCTTTCATATCCAAAGAGCCATTTTGCCCCGAGTCCGACCAAGTAAAAGTTGTTTAGAGCCGCAAAGTAGATGACTTTTTAGAAAAACTATTTTTTTGTTTTTTTATCATCCCCTATAGGAAATTAGTTGCCATCTTAAACAACCAACAATGTACACTGCAAAAACTGTCTTAAATTAAGTGTATTTACCCCTAATTTGAGCAGGTAAATAAGATGATTTGCCCATGGAATTAATATTTTTACTCTTAAAATAAGCTATCTAGATATTATGCACTTGAAATAAGATAATGCAATTGTTTTTTTCTTCTTTAAAGTGTAAATTGTCTGGTTCCATTGGCAAAGTGTCTCACTTCAATCCTTAATTCAAGAAAAAATGCACTCATTTTAAGAAAAAAATTACTTATTTAGATTTTAATTTTTTTGCAGTGTCAGCATTTTATCTTTTAAAATAATATTAAAACACATAAATTCCAAGCTAATTAAAAGGAAATTGACTCTAAAAACATATTTATGGTTCTTTTAATGTCCATCCATCTTATAAAAAAACACTAAAGCCTTTAAGACTGGCATTTATTTTGTAGTACATTATTTAGGTCTTTATATAGATTTTAGCCACTTTAAGAGCCAAACAGCCACATGTGGCTCTGGAGCCGTAGGTGACTATGAACCAATTCAAGCACTGAGGAAATGCTTAGAAGAAATCATTGCCTGGATGTTCCATAATTTTCTTCAACTGAATAAAAACAAAACTGAAGTAATAATCTTTGGACCAATAGAGGAGAGATCTAAAGTTAGCACACAGCTTCAGGCGCTTCAGCTAGTAACCACTGATCAGGCCCCAAATCTAGGTATAGTGCTGGATTCAGACTTGAACCTCCAAAAGCATTTAAAGACAATTACAAGGTGGGCTTTCTATCACCTGAAGAACATTTCCAGGATTAAAGGACTAATGTCTCAGTAAGATCTGGAAAAACTAATCCATGCGTTTATTTTTAGTCGAATTGATTACTGCAACGGTGTTTTCACAGGTCTGCCTAAAAAGTGGGTCAGACAGCTGCAGATGATCCAGAACACTGCTGCCCGTGTCCTCACTAAGACTAAGAAAGTAGAGCACATCACCCCGGTTCTAAAGTCCTTCCACTGGCTCCCTGTATCTCAGAGAATAGACTTTAAAATCCTTCTGTTAGTCTATAAATCTCTGAATGGCTTAGCACCTAAATACATCACAGACTTGCTATCAGTGTATCAACCCTCCAGACCACTCAGGTCTTCTGGCTCCAGCCTGCTCTGCAGACCTAGAACCAGAACTAAACATGGAGAAGCAGCATTTAGTTCCTATGCTCCACTTATCTGGAACAAACTTCCAGAAAACTGTAAAAGTGCGGAAAGCCTGAGTTCCTTTAAATCAAGACTAAAAACACATTTGTTTAGGATTGCCTTCAAATGTTCTAGTTAAACAGTTCAACTGAAACATATTTTCCTTAATCCTGCTGTTTTTAATATGCTTTTTTTGTTTCTGCATTTTTTTTTATTTTTTTTTTTTCCTACTTGCTTTGATTCTGTTTTATCTTTCTGTATTCTAATCATGTAAAGCACTTTGCATTCTCTTTGTACTGAATTGTGCTATACAAATACATTTGCCTTGCCTTGTAGGTTGCAGACCTTTGTTCCACACGATCTGGTTGAATTGTCTCTAAAGTGACATGTTGAGAATCTGCACTTTATAAATAAACTGAACTGATTAAAAATGTCGTATTTGGTCAAGAATCTACATGTTTGGGAAGCAGAAAACAGATGACAGTAATGTCAGAGGTGCAGAAACCACAAAGAGAACAGACATGTTCTGTCTTATTCATCAGTCGGCAGTTATACCACAAACACCCACAAGAGGATCCAGTCTTCCTCCTGTTTGTTTCCACTCACCCATCATTTCTAAAACACTTTCTGTCTCCTCTGACTGTTTTATTTTACAGAAACCTGCTGTATCCAGTAAATGTGTTGTTTCTGATATTTCACTTATGCTTCATAAAGATACGTAACCCAGGCGGTAATAAAAAGGTGTAAAACAGTCTCTCTTTTTGTTTCATTTTTTATTTATGGCAGTTTTATGACACCTTGAGGAGCAGTTTTAAAGAGAACAGGAGATTAAGCAATGTTTGTCATTTTACCACAAGTCTGAGCACGTTCTTCTCTCCAGCCGACCTCCGTTCAACACGGCCGCTAATGGAAGAACTCAGAGATGGAAGAGAAGAAAGTCTTTGGAGGGAAGGAGTGAGTCAGCCACTATGGAATGATAGAATACTTATTTATGGTTGTAGAAAGTCTGTAATCTAGAAAAAAAAAGTTCTGCTTGTTTGGTCCAAACAGGCAGCCAGACCTGCCTCAGCATGCTGCCTGCTTCCCTACATGAGAGGCCGGGAACAGATGTCAGACAGTCTGCAGGCTCTAAATCTCACTTTTCTGCACAAAAACACTAAAAAGGAAGTAAAATCTCATTTAAAAACAATCAATATAAAGATCGATAGAGCCAAGCACAGTGAACGTGAGCAGGAGCCATGCTTTCTCCTTCCTTCCTTGGCTTGAGGATCAGATGCAGGTAGATTAATGAACAGACATTTTGATGGGGGGCGGTGTGGGGGGGGATTCCCTCTTTGTTTTGTTCCTCATTCTTACCCCGACAGCCTCCTTCTGCAGCATCACAGCCGGGGCCACCAGCTGCTCTCGTGGAGAAAAAGCACCGGTCACCATGGCGACAAAGCCCAGCAGATGAGGACCCATGTGGGCGCTTTCATGGCCCATGTGTGATGCTGTTTTAACAGGGTTTTAATAATGCATAGAGGTAGACCTGTGTGTCATTCTGCGTCTGCATTCCAGACAAAGAGCCTGAATATGTGGCTGATAGGAAACAATTAGAGTAGAAGAATTGTTGAACACATCAATGGTTTCCTCCATACATACATTTACCATTTGGAGTGACCATATAAATAAGATAGAAGGACAAAGAAAACAGGCATAAAAGACAAGAAGAAAATCTGGTTTAAATACATGAAAAGTAAAAAAAATGGATGAAAAGTCTCTGTTTTTAGAAAGTAATTTGTTCTTCCATTCATATTAATTAACATCTAATTGTTTAGGCCTCACTGTTGGATTAGAAAAAGGCTCATTGAGTTAAATGGATTGCCTTGGAAGCATTTCACAATCAGTACAACATACACTGGAAAAAATCGAAATCTAGATAAGTAATTTTTTCTTAAAATAAGTGAAATTTTCTTGGATTTAAGAGGTAAAAGAGACATTTTGCCAATGGAACAAGATAATTTAAACTTAAAATAAGAAAACACAATTGCATTGTCTTATTTCAAGTGCAAATTATCTAATTATCTTATTTTAAGAGTAAAAATACTCATTCCATTGGCAAACTTTCTCATTAACCTACTCAAATTAAGGATAAATTCACTTAATTTAGGAAATTTTTACTTATTTCTAGATCATTTTTCCAGTGTAATAGTAAGGTGGTTATATAGAGAGCTTTTCTTACACTGGAAAAACGATCTAGAAATAAGCAAAAATTTCTTAAATTGAGTGTATTTACCCTTAATTTGAGTAGGTAAATGAGATCATTTGCCAATAGAATGAGTATTTTTACTCTTAAAATAAGATAATTAGATAATATGTACTTGAAATAAGACAATGCAATTATTTTTTCTTATTGTAAATGTTAATTGTCTTGTTCCATTGGCAAAGTGCCTCTTTTACTTCCTCAAACCAAGAATAAATGCACTTATTTTAAAAAAGAATGACTTATCTAGATTTTGATTTTTTCCAGTGTTATTGAAAGTCTTTAGCACTAAAACCACATTCACACTCATACGACATCAGGGAACCTGCGTAAATGTGCCTTGCCCAATGACACACTGACATGTTGGTGACCAAACTGTAGTTAAACCTACAAAGTAAATATCTCTAAATCTCAGCACTCTCAACTTCTACCCATCCTTATTTTTCCAAAACAAACAGCTGGGTTTCGGTTTCTACATGTCTGCCTGAGCTCCGTCTACAACATAAAACATGACATGAAGTGAATAATTAGACAATAAACCAATAAACCAAATACAGAGACTAAGGCTTAGGTGGTTTCTTGCAAGATTTAATTAAACAAAAAGGCTAACAGAAGCAAACATCCAAAAAAATAAATCTTCAAAATCCAAAAATACTGAAAACCAGAAATACTCACAAAGGGGCAAAGAAATGAGGATGTGGCCAGAAATACTGTCATAAGTTGTTCTTTAGTAAGAATCTAAAGAAGAATCATAGATTAAGATTTACTTAACAGCAAAGGTAAAAAGAGTAGTTTAAAGTACTTTTAATTTTTAGTTGAGTACTGTCTAAATAAATATCCTATTCTTACTTGAGTAAAATGTTTGGTCGCTTCATCCATTGTGAGTAACTTCAATAACGAATGAAAAGGTTTTCTTATTTTAGGTTAGGATTAGGTGCAGATTAAGTGCTGCAGACAATATTTACTATGTCAAAAATGATTTTTTTGTTGTTGTAAACATAATGTCTTGTTCTAAATATAACATTTGGACGTCAATTCAGTTTATTTCTATAGCACCAATTTACAACACGTCATCTCAAGGCAATTTACATTTAACCAGATCATCCAGTCAGATTGATTCAAAGGAAAACCAGTTGGCAATCCCTCATACCAAGCATGCTTGTAGCGACAGTGGAGAGCAAAAACTCCTTTTAACAGGAAGAAACCCCCAGCAGAACCAGGCTCAGTGTGAGCGGCCATCTGCTGAGGCCCACTGGGGTTCAAGGAGACAGAAGCAGACATAGAAAAAGAAGCATAGATACAAAAGGCAACTGTCAACCAGCTCCACAGGCGGCCCCGTCCAGGAAACACACAGCCAGGCAGACGAGCTCCGAGCCAGCTCCCATGTCAGAGGATGAAGAGAGCACATCCAGTTAGTCACAGTCAGAGAAACAGGACTACACTGGAAAACAGGCCAAGCTCCAACATCTAGAAACAAAGGTGTTGATGGCAGCAGCACAGCTGATATTTCTCTCCAGGATGGAGTCACAGCCAAACAGGAACAGACCAGATGAAGCTACTATGAGAAAACGTAGAGAGAGCAGAACGTTAGAGATTGAACTAACAGATTCTGCAGAATAGGAGAACAGAGAGAGAATGAAGCAGAATGATGAAATGGGGGTCCCTATGTCCTCCAGCAGTCTAAGCCTATAGCAGCATAACTTTAAAGACAGCTCAGGATAACCTGAGCCACTCTAACTATAAGCTTTATCAAAAAGGAAAGTTTTAAGCCTAGCCTTAAAAGTAGACAGGGTGTCTGCCTCACGGACTAAAACTGGTAGTTGGTTCCACAGGAGAGGAGCCTGAGAACTAAAAGATCTGCCTCCCATTCTACTTTTAGAAGTTCTAGGAACCACTAGTAAACCTGCAGATTGAGAGCGAAGTGCTCTGTTAGGAACATAAGGAACAATCAGATCTCTGATATCAGATGGAGCTTGGCCATTTAAGGCTTTATATGTGAGAAGGAGGATTTTAAATTCGATTCTGGATTTAACAGGAAGCCAATGAAGATAACTAATATACTTATTATAAATGATGTTCAAAATAAATAAACCATAAAATATAACAGCCGGTTGAAAGTGTGAATTTTAAAATGCACAAGTTAAGTAAAGTAAGCAGTAATACAAGCTGAAAGGTCATCATTAAAATAATCTACACCAGTCTGACCCTCCAATGCGTATGTTTTGTGAAAATTATAATAAAATTGTTACTGATGGACTTTGAAATCTCTGTGTTTCTTTTAGAGCCCTTTATATTCTACCTTTTTGCATATCTTCTTGTGTTTTAAACATGGGCGTAAGTTTGCACAGGGACCATAGGGGACAATAATTAGATGTGAATAACTGAATGTATAATTTACAATACAGCATTGTTGCAGCAGTAGAGGAGTTCTGTATGGAAAATGCTGACAGATATATATATATATATATATATATATATATATATATATATATATATATTTTTTTTTTTTTTTTTTTTTTTTTTTTTTTTTTTACAATTTTGGTATAATTCCTGTGAGCTACAGACATGTTTTAGGGTCTCTATACTCCAGTTAACGATTAATCAATCACTAGATTTGTTGACAATATTTCAATAATCAATTAATCTGATGAATCGTTTCAGTCCTAAATAAAAAACAGAGTAACCACAGCCTAGATGTACAACTTGTAGAGTGAAGTTAATGTTCTAAATGCTCAGTGTCTGTTCCACTTCTAGTTCCAGTGCTCATGTAAATAAAATAAATTAATTTGGCGTCCCTTGGATCTATTATTTTGCATGTAATGATACAAAGTGAACATTTAAAAGATAAGAGTGGGTTTTACACTGCAAAAAAATCTAAATCTAGATAAGTTGTTTTTTTCTTATAATAAGTGCATGTATTCTTGAATTGAGGAGGTAAAAGAGACATTTTGCCAATGGAACAAGACAATTTACACTTAAAATAAGAAAACACAATTGCATTGTCTTATTTCAAGTGCATTTTATCCATTTATCTTATTTTAAGAGTAAAAATACTCATTCCATTGGCAAACTATCTCATTAACCTGCTCAAATTAAGGGTAAATACACTTAATTTAAGAAATTTTGACTTATTTTTATGTCGTTTTTGCAGTGTGCCTCTGTTTACCTCTGCACAATGCTATACATTCAAAAGAAAATACAGGATAAATCCACATATAACAGACATATTTAGACTATATTTGGTTAAATGGGCACAGATTTACCTACTGTCTTAGTTGCTGGTAATGTAGCAAGAAATGCTGCTTTTCTCTTTAAATTATATACACCCTGATTTTCACATCAAGCATAAAAAAACAAGGATGCATATTTTGCATAGGATCAATGACATCAGACCAACAGTGTCCCTACCAAAGCTGAAATCAAACCTACGCCCTTGGTTTTAAAGCCACGGTACATATTACAGTTAGTTTGGCCCTCTGGGAGTTCAAAAGGGAAACACGGGGAAAATAAGGGGTGACTAAAATATTAGAATGCAAAGTGCTGCACGCTCAGGTGGAACAGCTTTAAACAGTGAGGATATGCTTGAGGCTTTGCATGGTTGCTTAAGGGTAAAAAGACTTTCAAAGCCCCAGACTGATGCATATTACTGCTTGTTGCTGAAATGCATTATAGCTTGGTTCACATGGTTGAAGTATTTTTACTTTTTTTTTTTTAAATCCCCCCAGTGCTTTTAGATTGAGTCATTTTGCTTCTTTAAATAACTTTAAAAAGTCTAGCACCGCCCACAAGTCACAATAAATATCCTTAAGATGCACTGAGGCAACTGGAGGTCGAATACAAATGTAAGTCAAGGATAAATCTTGTAGTTCTTTTTCAGAACAATTTGCTGTGTTTAAATTAAATCAGTCAGTTTCTTTTTAAATAATTCTTACATAAAAAACAAGTCATTAGTTCCTTTACTCCTGTGTTGCAACTTTATTCATTGTGTTTGAATATATTTCAATTTCTCATTTGATTTGAACACACCTGTATTTGTTTTTATTCAATTTAATTCAGTTTATTTATCTAGCGCCAAATCATAACACACGTCATCTCAACGCACTTTACAGAGACAGAACTGTCAGGTGATTTTATCCACTCATTGGCTTTCAAGACATTCTCCTCCTGGATTAGCCTGCCTTGATGACCTTTGATCATATTTTGTTGTTGACTCTTCCATCAAACCAAGCATGAATGTAGCGACAGTGGGGAGCAAAAACTCCTTTTTAACAGGAGGAAGCCTCCAGCAGAACCAGGCTAAGTGTGAGCTGCCATCTAGGGTTCAAGGAGATAGAAGCAGAAATACAAAAAGAAGCAGAGATACAGACAGTGACAAAGGTGACAGAGCTCCAAGCCAATTCAGTAGGCACAGTTAAAGAAATAGGACTACACTGAAAAACAGGTCAAGCTCTAATATCTATGAAAAGAGCAGATGTTTCAATCCAGAATGGAGTCACAGCTGCAGGATCCGATGAAGCTAATATGATGGGAAAAAGCAGAGGGAGCATAAAGTTATGAGTGGAAATTGACAAAAACAGCAGAATGTGAGAATAGAGATAGAATGAAACAGAATGGGGGGGGGGGGGGGGGGGGGGGGGTGATCCCTATGTCAGCCCAATATATAACAGCGCAAATACAGAAAATAGCTCAGGAAAGCCTAATTTTTTTGGATGATCTATCTATCTTGTCTGAAATTCTCCTCCCGCCAGATCAGGCTGTTAATTTCATTCAAATTATTTTAGTTTATTTACATAGCACCAATTCACAACATATGTAATTTCAGGTCACTTTACAGAGACAAATCAGATCATGTGTTCAGATTGAGTCAAAGTTTTCTATTTTAAAAGCACTTCATCAAACACAGAGGCTGAGATGCTGTACAGAAAAATTAGAAATATGTCCATCCATCCATTTTTTCGTCATGCTTATCCCACCCTGGACAGGTCGCCAGTCCATCACTGGGTGAAAAATATAATAAGAGCAAAAATTGAGAAAATACGCTACAACTATTTGCAAAAGAACAACACACAATGAAAATATACAACCACCTCTAAACATCAGAAGCCTGGAAAAAAAGAGAAAGAGATTTAAAATGGACTTAGTCTGCCTTAAAAACATGGCTAATCATTCCAGATGTTACCAGCTGCAGAACAGACCCAGTCCTCCCTTTACCTGCGTTTGGTTAGAGACAGAAGAAAAAACAAATTAAAGCAGCCAGCGTGCTTAAAACTGGGGATATGAACTCAAACTTGGGTGAAACAAAAAAGTGTAAAGATGGTTTGTTTCACTCTGTACAAATATAGAGAAGAAGCTGCACGTAGGAAGCTGGTGGCGTGGTGATGAAACAGCAATTCGATGCTGAAAATGAACGAAACAAAGAGACATGATAGAACGTGTCAGAAGAAATGGGAACAAGATGAATACTTTTAAAATTATGGAAGAAGAAGTGGAGGCGGTGGAGGAGCATAAATACCTTTGTGTTCACCTGGACAACAAACTTGAGTGGAGATGAAACAGTGAGGCTGCAGAGCGGACTGATAATGCTGGCAGCCACTCATTCAGATCTGAAAGGAAACCTCCATTTTGTCTTTTTTTAAACTTCTGTTTGGTAAAAATATTGGACTAATTAAGCCTTTAAGAGTAACTTTAGCATCAATATTTTTCTTGCGGATATTGTTATGGCCCATGGTTTTAAAGTTAAAGTTTAGGCTAAAAACAGGAAACAGAAGTGCAGCAATCCCTCCTGCAGCTAAACACAGAATGATGCTTCCATCTCCGTGTGTCACAGTTAGGATGGTGTTGCAATGTTTGTTGGTTTCCCTTTTAGATTTCAGCTAAAGTCATTACGCCAAACATGTTTACGTTAGACATTTCTCCAATTTAAAGGTCTATCCATGAGTGCATTTCCAAACTGTGACTCGGGTCTTTTTCTGTATGGATAAAGTTTCTGTGTAGATACACTCTAGGCATCTTCCCACCTGAACAGTATGAAAGCTGGAAATTTTTACCCTGTTTATGTTTGCAAACCTTTGTTTGGACCGAAGGCTGTGACCGAGTCAGGTGTCTGGAAATTAAAATTTTAATAGTTCAGTCTTAAAATATTGCCTACATTTTATATTTCACATGATGAAAAGAAGATGTAGGTCTGAGGTCTTCCTTATAACAAATTTTGTGTATCTCAGTATAATAAAAATGTTAACAGGATATAAAATCAACAAAGGTTTCCACTAACTGTTTAAAGGCATCGTTCTGAGTCTATAAATAAAACAAGTTGGATTCCCTTATTTTCCTTGTATTAGAAATACAAGGCTAGTAATTTAGGGAATTTCTCCACTGTGAGATCAATAAAGTCTATCTTATCTTAAAATGTATAAAGAATTAAAACTGACCCAAAACATGATTTTATGTCAAACAGACGGAAAAAGCAAATAGGTGCCTTTTATGTCATGTATGTGAAAGTCTGATCCCTGTTGTGTCAGTTTATCTGCTGGTAAATCGCTGTCCTATGGAAGGAAAACAGTCTCAGAATTTTTAACACAAAATTTTTTTTTTTACAAATTAAATTCCTTACTCTGAATTTTTATCTTGTGAAAATTCAGCTGCAAAAAAGTCAACTGCAAATGTTTTGGCCAAAGCAATCTACATTGGATGCAGTCGAGCGGCTTCTAACCTATGAAATTAGCTCATTTGGTCAGAAAAAAAAAAAAAAAAAGATTGCCATTGGCCACTTCTTCCAGATCAAACCAAGATCTTGGCAGACGGGGGGTGCCACACTAGCTCAGTTATTTCACCCAGTCCGATTAGATGAAAAACTGTAATGTCTGTCTGTTAGTAGCTACCTGATGTTTTATCGTATCTATTTAAAAAGAAAAACTCCTCATTCAGCTTCATTCAGTCGGGAACAAAACTACGCCCAACTGTTGTGTCACGTGACCAAATGAGCTTATTTCATTGGCTAAAAGCTGCTCGATCGAGGGTAGATTGCTTTGGCTGAATTTTTTGCAGGCAATTTTTTACCGTATAAAATTCAGCGTAAGGAATTCAATGAGTAAAAAAGTTACAAAAATTCAGTGTTTAAAATTCGGTATACAAAAAAAAGGCAGATTCCAATGAGACTTTTTGTCATTTGGGATTAAGATGTCTAACCCACATGCAGAAACACTCGGAGGCAGAGAAAAAGTTCAAAGGTTTATTTACAGAAATGTACAATAAATGAACTGGTCCGAGGGGGTGGTTGACTGGTCAGGAGTGGGTTCACCGCTGAGGAGGACAGAGGGGTTAGTGTTGGTCCAGGTATATAGCAGGTTGTTTGATGTTCAGGGTTATACCTGTTCTGGAGTGGAGTGAAGCTGCAGAGGGGGGGGGAACCTCGAGGGTCCAGAGGCTGTCGGGAGGCAGAGGGCTGTGGGCGGAGGCAGAGCTTACTGAGTGGAGGCAGGCAGATCTCTGACTGAGTCTTTTCTCTCCAAGTTATCTCTGAGGGCAGGCAGGCAGATTACAGACAGATTCAGCCCTCCAGAGTTTAACTGAGAGCGGGCAGGCAGGTAACCAGCAGAGACAACTCTCCAGGATTTCACTTTGTCAGGCAGGATCGATCTGTGAGACAGAAAGGTAAACAGGATCAGGCTTAGTTCACAAAAAGTCAGAAGACTCAGACAGACAGGTTGGCTCAGGCTTAGCTAACCATTACTGGCAAACACTCTGGCACTGGAGTGTAGGTCTCCGCCCTCTTAAGTAGGGAGCCTCCTGATGAGCAGATAGAGGACAGGTGTTTTAGACAGCTCATGCTCCAGGAGATCTTGTGCACCCTCTGGTGGAGAAAGTGGACAAACCTCCAGATCTCAACACTTTTTTTCATCCATACTGTCCAAATTTATAGATTTTATGGAGAAAATGTAGCGCATACAGGCAAATGTGAAAGAGCCTCTTACACAACTAACAAAGGATCCAATTTGGTCAAATTCTGAGCTAAATATCACAAACGAAAAAATTAGCTGAAATATCTTATGGTATAACTGGACCACTTTTTTTTGGGGGGGGGGAGACGTGTCCCCTGCACTTTTATACTTTATAGTGTGCAAAAACAATGTTACGCTAGAGTACACAGACATTCGTCTAGCACTAGGACCCAGCGGTAAAACGACAGATCAAGCTGAAGCTCACTTCCCTGAGTTTACGCCGCTCACAAGCTCCAGATTGGCCCACTTTTTCTTCTTGTGTTATTGGCTGTCGATGCTGTCCTCCTGAGAAGGTCACTTTACAAACTGATTTGCCACTGAATCTGGTCTGTGATTGGATGATCAAATACGCTAAAGTTAGTTATATTAAAAAATTAATGCACCCCCCCCACCCCACCCATTGGAAATGGGCATGTTCTAAATACTTGGAAAAATACACTTTAGTGCCTTTTTGATTTTTTTTTTATCAATTTGACGCTCTATTCTATGGAGAGACATTCATGCATGAATTTGTTTTTTTGAGCTTCGTTAGAAATATCAGTCCTTTAATCCTGGAGATGCTCCTTACGTGATAGAAGGCTGACTTTGTTAATAACTTTATGTGCCTCTGAATCTTCAGGACTTAGTCCATCGCTACACCTACATTCCCAGTGAGATTTTCAAAAGCTAACTTCAGATTTTATTGATTCAGCTGACGAAATGTTTGGCGCATGGATGCTTTTATTTCCTTTAAGCATTTACCCAGAGCTTTAATGGGTTCATATTCACCCGGTGACATTATAATGTACTGCAGTGTGTCATCTGCATAGTGTTGGTAACTTATGTTGTTTATTAAGGTCAGAGTTAGGGGGAGCATATATTGAATAAGAGGGGCCCTAAGATAGACCCTTGGGGAACGCAACACATTATTATTATTATTTTGTCTCTGATGTAACGTTATCTACTGACACAAAAAGTCCCTCTCATTCAGGTAGTTTTCGTCATGTTTAAAAACTTGTTTATTTCCTTTCCCCCCTGGGTGTCATTTGTAAATGTGAAAAAACATAGAATACTAAACCTCATGTAAACTTTCACTAGATGAACTGTGGTTCAACAGTATAATGGCTGCCATAAGAGGGCAAGAGAGAAGGATGCACTAAATTGAACTTCCTCTTGGGTAGAGGCAAGGGCTTCCCCATTCGTTTGATCATATAACCCCTTCGAAGGCAGGTGCTTCCCTTGGTGGTTAAACTATACAGTTTTCTGATGGCGTATTTAGCTACTTCTGAAATGTCTCAACGCTGTTTCTTATTTTCCCACGCACTTTTTAGCACATGTGTAGATGCGAAACCAATGTAAATATATGAAAATTAAGCCTGTCAGCAACCCAAGCAGTAGATGTGACCTACCCTTTGTTTAGAAGTTCATTATGATAGTGAGGGGGCGCATATTATTACAGGCTAAAACTGGAAACTGAAAATGGCTAACCATGTGACAGCCGGGTCATTTGAACCCTGTAGCTAAAGCTAGGCTTTTGTGTTTATGACAGTGTTGTAGAGTCATTCAAAGTAAAGCATCATGCATAGAGAGCTCAAAAGTTTCAGAATATTGCTGCTGATTTGAGAAGAAACAGGCTGCTGTTTCTTGCAATCCCACAGCTCCGTATACCTGAGGCATAGCGGATGGCTTAGTGAGTATCAGATGCATACAATGTCTTGCCAGTGCAATAATAACTTCTTCAAATTTTTCACATTTATTATCAAAAATGTTAATTATCATTACTGTGCTGATGATACTGTTATTTATGTTTTTTGGTTCCACATTATGTCAAGGAGACCCTTATCTACAGTCCCACTTTTAAACTGGGATTAAACTTTTAGAAAACTAAACTAACACCTTTTCTTAAGGTAAGTCGGGAAGTTGGTCTGTGGGTTGGTTGGTTGGTTGGTTGGTCGGTTGGTTTGTTGGCTGGCTGGCTGGCTGGTTGATTGGTTGGTCGTGGGTTGGTCGTGGGTCGGTTGGTTGGTTGGTAGGTCGTGGGTTAGTTGGTTGGTTGGTCGGTCGGTCGGTCGGTCGGTCGGTCGGTCGGTTGGTTGGTTGGTCGGTAAGTTGGTTGGTAAGTTGGGCGGTGGGTTGATTTATTCTTTCCACGTGATTCTCTGACCTTCTATCTTTAAGAGTCTTCATGACAGAAAACTCTTGTAAAAGCGAAATTCAAGTTTATCTTTGTTAAATAAAGTTTGATGACATACATTTAAGATCAAATGAAGAAGTAAGATTCTGAGATACAAGATAAGCCATCTTTTGTTAAATACAATAATGTGTTAGAAGACATTGATTGAATTTCAGTTTTGTGTCCAGAGTTTAGACTCTACAGGATTATTTTGACCATATTTGGAGATTTGATAAGAAAGACCTGCTTGTAGGCCAATAAACCCAGACAGGATATAATTTGTGTTGGGATCCTGAGGCTTGCCCACCAGAGGGCGCCGAGGATCCTCTTCTGTTTTTTGTTTTCTTTTAGGGACTGGGGTTACTGTTGGGATCTGGGGATGTACCACCTTTCTCCAGCAGAGTGCGCCGTGGGTCTCCTGGGCTGGAGCCCTCCTGCACACCTGGAGCTCGTCTGCTCATCAGGAACCTTCCCTACATAAGCAGCTGCCAGACCTTCCTTCAACGCCGCAGTGTTGACCTTAGTTTGGTTAGCAAACCTGAGCCTCTGTTACCAGAAAGGATCTAAGTTATCTCAAGTGAGAAACCTGATTCTAATCTGCCTCTGTCTTTGCTCACAGGAAACCTGTCTCAAGTCTGAAGCTCTGGGTGAGCTTAACCTGCCTGCCAGCCCTGGTGAGCCAAACCTGAAGATTCCAGTCTGGATTTTCTCCTGCTGCTCTTAAAGAAGTGCTGGAAACTCTGATCAAGGTCTGCCATTCAAAGTCAGAAGCTAGACGCTGCTGCTGCTTGTGCACTCTGCTAAACCAACAGTCTCTGGACCCAACGGTTCCCTCCCTCACAAGTTAAGCCTGGACTCCTTCAAGGTAGACTCAGAACAATCTTAAAACTCAATTAATCTTCTGACTGCCTGGCTAATCAAACTGTCCATCTCTGCAGACATCAGTGAACCCAACCCGGACCAGTACCTGATCCAGTTCATGTTCTTGTGTCAATCTAACTTCAATAAACTCTGTTAAACTTTTACTCAGCCTCCGTTTGTGTTCTGCATGTGGGTTTAATCTAAAAACCAATCATGACAATTTGCTCCTGACAGAAATGAGCAAACATCCTCTGCCCTGATTCTCACCCTGTTAATGTCAACGCTAAATAGTTCAACCATTAAGAAAAGAGGTCAAACACTCTTGAAATGTTCTCAGGTCTCATTGAGCCTGATGTTTAGATAACAAACATGTGCAGACTTGCAACCGATTGCTTAAGTCTACTACAGCTGCCACTTACCTGCTCAGTTTCTCATATTCACTGTTCCCATACTTTTTCTCTGAGTTTATGTGATAGAGCAACACAACATAGAGCATAGTTTTCAACTGGAAGAAAAAAAGACTTGTTCATATACAGCAAATAAAGGTCTGAGAAGGGACTAGTTAAATCTGAGAAATGTAAAACAGAGAAGAAAGATGTCATTTCTCAGCTCTATGATTATAGCCTACTGGTCCTATAAGTGCAGAATCCTTTCATGTTCACATCTAACCATTTTTAAATATCAATATATTTTGGACCCGTCAAATTTATTAAAACTATTAATATAATTCTTTTTCAGTCAGACTGAAACTTTCATTTTATGTATTTAGGGCTGAAACAAGTAAGTACAAAATTAAAATTGTTAAAAATAATTTAGTAATCGATTAATCGTTAATTGGAGAAAAGAGACTCTAAAACATGAATTTAGCTGACAGAGCGACACACTTAGAGCAGCAATTATACCAAAACACCCAAATAGAAAAATCTGTATTTTGCATTTAGGATTTACATTTTTTTCTGCTCTATCCAGAGCTCACAAGTGGAAAAGTTTAAGTTTCACCTGATTTAATTCTGTATAAAATCTTCTCTAAGGAACCTTTTGCTATCTGATCATTTATAGATTAATCTAAAAAATTATTGACAGATCAATCTTTTAGCAAAATAATCATTAGTTACAGCCCAAGATGTATTATTTTTGGAAGACAAATTATTTTTTGATGAAAAGTAGTTGTGACATTTAAGGTAAAAAGAAATTTAAACTACAGATTTTTATTTATATAAGGCAGAGATCACAGATTAGCAGACCACAGTCTGGATCCTGACCCACCTGCTGGATAATTCAACCTGATTTAAAACATTTATAAATTAAAGCATGTTTTCCGACGACAGTGTCTAACTTCACTTGCGCCTCTTCTCCTGTTAATACGGTAAAGCCCTCCGGAGCGTCCGGCTCCAGGCTGCACGTGATCCAAATTATCCAATGAGCTGTCAGTCTAGGTTGCTGCTGCTGCTACTTTTAGACCAAACTGAAAGATTGTTGTTCTCTACTTAAAAAAGCACTTTAGATTTTAAAATTTTTCTATTTTTCATATTTTTTATTTAACATGGATGTATAAACACCTGTATTTTATCTAAGTGTTAAATGCTGTTTAAAGAAACGGATGATAAATAAAAATATCTCCATAGCTTTACTAATTGTTGTTTTTCCTTATTTGGACCTAATTGATTTTTAATAGGTGACCTCTGCTCTAAGGGTTCATTCCCAGATTTAGAGCTTTTCTCCCTAAAAGCCTTTTACCAGTTATTTAAGCTTTCTGTTGTTCTGAATGAGAAATCTCTGCCTTTCATTGCATTTAATCCGAAATGTATTTAATGTATTAATTAGGGATGCACGATATAATCGGCCCCCTATCGGTATCGGCCTTAAAACTGAATATCGGACATCGGCCACCCCACCGATACTTAACCCGATATTTGATCAGCTTCTGAGTTTCTAAAGTCTTAAAAAAAAAATATATATATATATATATATATATATATATATATATACTACTTCTTCTTTCTCACATTACATTACATACATTAAAATATCCCAATATCTTCATATGCTGATATATTGCCATTTAAAAACACCATATCAATCTCTTTTACTAATGAAATATTGCTAAATGTCATCGTTATGCTACGAAATCCCCCAAAAATTCACGAAATTTTGCCATATTTTTATATGTTGATATATTGACGCGGTATCGATCTATTTTACTAACAAAATCTCACAAGAATTTGCAAAATATCACGAGAGTTTGTAACAGAACGATGAAATTTCACGAGATTTTGAAAGTAAAATAGATCGATACCGTGTTTTTAAAAATCAATTTGATATCAGCATATGAAAATATATTTGAGTATATTATTTTTCAAAGTGTCAGAAATGGATAACAAAACTGCTATTTTCAATGACTACTTATTTTTGTCCAGCTTTAACATCGGTATCGATATCGGTTATCGGCTACATGAGTTTTAAAATATCGGCATATCGGATATCGGCCAAAATCCCAATATCGTGCATCCCTAGTATTAATTAAACATGGGTTAACTTGTCAATATGAAAACAAATAGAAAGAAAATAATGGTTTTGGTCCTCCTTGACTGAAGAATCGTCTTTCTCTTGTTGGTTGTGGACAAACATCTTAAGATTGTCTTTTTAACAATAGCTTTGTAAAATAAAATCTAATTCTCCTTTCAGTGGATTATTATTCACTCTATTTACTAATTACCTGCATTTGTAGTTTTCAGATGAAAGAAGAATAAACACATATTCTAACGCCAATGTTTTAATTTCTGAAAACATTGTAATTTCCCCTGATGATGATTCGCCTGTTTGGGTTCATCAGTCACACAGAATCTCAAAATTTATATAGCTTTTTCTTTTTGGGTTCTTCCATTTCTTTCTAGTTTGTTTCTGGTTGTGAACGTGACTCTCAGCCCACCTGTCATCATGCAGGCGGTTGGAGTTTTATTGCTCTTTGCCTTTCAGCCAACATGCCCTTCCCTGCAGATAAACACAGACAGGAACCACTCAGGTCGACTGTTGAACGGCAGTCAGGAGAGCAGCCAGGTGCTAACGAGACCCACTTCCCTCTTCTCTCCTCTCACCCCCCTCTCTCAATAAAGAATGTAATAATCAAGGAACAGTTTTCTTTTGAAGGTTTTAGTTGCTATGTATTGTGGGATATATCATATATTACTGCTGCTGGTACAGGCAGATCAAAAGTATTCATGGAAAAGTACAAAAGCAGCTTGGAGCAAAGTTTACTAAAACAACATTTTCTCTCCATGCTTCCCCCCCACCATCCTATTTTGCACATTTTCACTCCAGTAACAGCATGTAATCTATACCGCATAGCAAAATGAAAGAGAAATAATTCTTCTACGAGTCGCCTCGGGGGTTGGAAAAAAAAAAAAACCACAGATCACCGTCTTCATAAAAATGCACATATTTCCGAAGGAGCAGAATTCACATCGCATTCCCCTTTGAGCTCTCAGCGAAGCTCAGATCAGAAACAGTTTTCCTCCAAAATGTTCAGAGTAAGAAAACAATTGCACATGACTTTAGCCGCCTTTTCCCACCATATAATCACACCCACTTTGGCTAAAAACACAATTCCTCTAGTTTTTATTAAATCAAAAGGCAAAGAAAAGCAGCAATCGTAGATGTTAAGTCTTTTCTTAGAGAGCGGCTGGTGAATTGCTTCAGCTTTACCTTTGTTCTTAAGCAACCATTAAAATCTGCTTTATATTCTCTGCTTATTTATAAGCATAGCATGAATTCATTTTCATACAGAGAGCTGACATGTCCCTTAGGAGAGCCCCAAATGAGTATTTGAACACCACCGGAGCAGCATTTCCATTTGACCTCTGACCTCTGCTGAAGATCTCCAGGGTCACAAAGAGTGATTTAAAATCCATGGAAATCCAGTAAAACAGATTAGAGGGTGTGATACCACAACCTAATGCAATATGGGGCATAAAGAAATGATTGGATCGTTTAGGAAATTAAATAGAAAGTAAGAAGTGAAAAGCAGGTGATGCTGCTGGGGTGGGTGGGGGGGGGGGGTTAGTCTGACTCATTACACCCCAGCCAGTAATACACAGACCCTTTCTCTGCTCACACATCCAGTCATAACCCTGTCTGAATCATACCTGACTGCCAACATACAAGTGTGCAGCATTAACCGGAAATAAGGATTGTTCTTTGCAAAAATAAGAGCTCAAAATTGTCAGCCCAGAAAAATAGGAATTAGGCTTATTGTAACTTAAATAAGGTGACAGTTTTGATATTAACATGATTGAAAGATAAGTGCTTGCTTCCTGTAAGTCAAAACAGAACAAAGAATTAATGTTTAAACATAGAAGTATAGTTTAGGTTAGTGGCTGAAAAGTCTAAACAAGGTTTGGCCGTTCTCTTTGAGCGACTGTCAGTTAAAACGTTTATGGTTTGTTCTATTTATACTGAGTTTGAAATAAAAATGATTTTCAGATTAATACCAGGTTTGGTTTATTCCTGTAGGCAGAGGTTTAGATTTCAGGTCAGATTGAAGGAAGCATCAACTGCTCGATTAAATCAAGTAGCTAGAATGCATCTTTATTTGGCCTTTAGTTTACGAATTAGAGGATATCAGCAGTAAAGTGGAAAGTGGCCAGTGTTTTCTGGTTTTATTTGTTTCCTTCATGCAGAGAGGAAGGCCGGTATAACACAGAGGAAGGTGGTGATGGACAGAGGAGTTCTCTGCTCTTTCATCCAGGTGGAGACATTAGATGGTGTGAAGTGTCTTAAGGTGGAAAAACAGCTGAATAACTTTGGATAGTAGTAAAGGGATCCTGACTGCCTGCTCATTTAAGGCAGCCAATAATTTTAACGTTAGGTTTTTGTGTCAGACTTTCCAAAACGGGGGGAAATAAAACATATCTTTTTTTTTTGTTTTTTTTTCAGTCTGTTTTTCTACTTTGAGTTCAGAAATTCTGACCTCCAGTTTCAGTCCAAACCTGTTAGCAGAGATGGAAAAAGTACTCACTTTCCGTACTTGAGTAAAAGTACAGATACTTGTGTTAAAAAATACTCTGGTAAAAGTGGAAGTACTGATTAAAATTCTTTACTCAAGTAAAAGTAACAAAGTACAGGCTTGTAAATTTACTTAAAGTATAAAAGTAAAAGTAGAAACCACTTTTTTCACGCCGTTGCCTACATTTTAAATGGATGTCTGCCAATAGGACTAGATCTCCGTTGTGTTCATTTTCAATCATCTCGTCGTCCATGCTACTATGCTAACGCCACCGCCACCAAGCTGCAATGATTTGCCGCCAATGAATACCGCCGAATCTGTCGATTCATCTTGTAGCGGTGCGTCAAATGCAACGTAGATTTCCATCCAATTAGATTGAATTTGGTATTGATGACGTGAAAAATAATAACGGTAACTCCATTGAAATGATTCAAAACTAAAGTAATGAGCCAATTTTTTTTAATGTAAGGAGTAGAAAGTACAGATATTTGTGTAAAAATGTAAGGAGTAGAAGTAAACAGTTGCCATAAAAATAAGTAGTAAAGTAAAAATATCAGAAAAATCTACTTGAGTACAGTAACGAAGTATTTGTACTTCGTTACTTCCCATCTCTGCCTGTTAGTAACGTGAAGTCAGCAATCAACCTACCATTGAAGTTTTTGGACTGTGGGAGGAAGCAGGAGTACCCAGGGAAAACCCATGCATGCTCAGTGAAAACATGCAAACTCCCTGCAGAAAGAACCTGGCATTGCAATTGAGTATTTCCCACCCCAGACCCATGGGTGTTACCATCTGTTCCACTGTGCAGCACTTCTACCAATTACATGTAGGAAACACTCCATAAGTACACCCGTACTAATGGAGATAGAAAACCCTTAACTGCTCTGGAATTTTAACTCTACTAATTTTCATCTTTGGAATGGATAGGAATAAAGAACTACATTTTTGGTAAAGTTTTTTTTTCTTTCCCTTAATTATGTATTTGTATTTGTTTTGACTCCTGTAATTTGTTTTGTTTGTATTTATAAATCAACACCTTTGGGAAAGGAAAATGTAAACAATTTATGAAATTCTGTAAAGAAATGGTTTACTTTACCAGCCACTATTCTCTGACTATGACACCAGTAGCCCAGATTTGTTTTTTGACTTCTTACAAGGTGAAAAAAAAAAAAAAACATCCTTATATTAATATGCTTTGTTGAAAAATCAAAATTTTTTTCCTGATTTGATTTAATAATAGAAATGTATTGTTTTTATGAAATTTTACTATTTTTATTTTAATCCATGTATAATTTCCTTTAAATTATTGATGTGTGTCAATATATAATTTAACTTAATAACCTCCATTTAAGCCTTTTTAACTACTGGTTAATAAAGGAATCAACTCTGTCCTGGAAGCAGCATCCAGACACGCGCCTTGATTCGCTGTACTCCGACACCAGGCTTTTATTTTGAAAGGTATAAAGGAAGTAGTCTTTCCTCATCAGATTCGCTTTGATTGGCAGGTCTGCCGCTTTGAGCGCCTCTGATCTCTGTGGTCCTCGTTGCCAAACGCTCGAGACGCTTTTAATTAGACGCTTCCCAGCCGCGCTCCTTCCTGACTTTTTAATTCTCTTCCAAACTTTTTATTTTTATCTCTTTCTTAGGAAACTTCATAAAACGTGCAGGGATGGTAATTAGCAGGTGATAAGGAATTACTCTCCTTCCTTTCTGTGAAATACGTAAATTCGGCTCCTCTTTTGAAGAAGCTTTGGCCGCGCGCGGCGTGTTCCGGTCCACTTCCGGCCCACTTCCGGCCTCCGCGGACTCTTTGGGTTCGGATCCGTGGACGTGGAAAAACTCACCTGGATCCTCGGAGCTTCAGACGTTCAGGTGAAGCACAAAGAAAAACGCAGCAGGGGTGAGTCTGTTCAATGAAGCTCTGATCTTTAAGCTGGAAATCTGCTTTAAACTTGACTTTATTACACTTATTATGGTTATTATCACCTGGACGAAAATATTTTAATTTATTTTGTGTAAAATAAAAATAAAGAGAAGCTTTTATCAATTAAAACAACTACTAGATAAGAAACCCATAGACTACAATAGCTATGATATTCTATTTTTTTTTTTTTTTCTTAAAGTATTCATAGAAGGAAATAACAAGAACTTAGTAACAGTTTAGTTTGAACCTGTCTGTCAGTGTAGCTGGTCTGAGGTCAGCTGCTCCTCAGCCTCACCTTAGCAGCATCATAGCTGCTGTTCCATCCTACTGCTGCTGTTCCATCCTACTGCTGCTGCAAAGTGTGGAGCCTTTCAGTCAGCTGACCAGCTGTGCGCAGCAGCAGGTGGGGTACCTGCGGTGGCCGGCGGGTACAAACAGGCAGCAAACAATGAAATGAGCTGTGAAAGCATGCGATTCAAACTCCAACTCAACTTTATTTATCCCTGGGGATTCCTCCTTCAGGGAAACTCTGGTTCCAGTAGCTTGCATAGAGTACAAAGGATTAAAGTAAGATGTCATTAAAAATAAAAAAAAATGACAGACAATATAAAAAGAGTGTATATAGTAGAAAAAGCATGAAAATAAGAAAAGTTGTAATGTCCTGGAATATGTTTTCCTTAGATATCAAATATCTGCAAAGTAGAGAGCTAAGGGGAGGCTACACAGTAGTTGACTTGGATTATTGCACTTCTACTGCAGAGATGGACTGACCTTATACATTATACATACAAAATTATACAGGCTACACAATAGTTTGCACGGGTTATTGCACAGTGTGAGAGAGGAATATTGAACATCAGTGACAATAGGTAATGTTTTGCAAAAACACACAAACACATGAAAAAAATTGCAAAAGAAAAACGCTGCAAAAAAATGCTGAAATCACTGATAATGGAAGCAAAAAACCTACAACCAAGAAAACAAATATATATATATTTATATATATATATATGCATGAAGCTGAAATAAAAACGATCAAATGATAAAAACCTGCGCAAAATCACTCCAAAAAATTGCGTCAGACCAATAAAGGGAGTCAAACAAAGAACGAACCATGTTGCATCATAGTCCTACTTGTATTAATATACATAACTATGCTGTTAATCTGTAATACTGTGAGAGGATGTGTTTAAAATCCTGCTTTAAAGCTTAACTTCCTGTTTGTACGGAACACGTTTGCTGTCGTTTTTACTATTTGCATCTCTTTCTTTCTGTGGTTGCACCTTTTTTGTTTGGATTTGCTTTAATTGTTTTTGCTTCTATCTTTAGTGATTGCTGCATTTTTTTCTGTAGCATTTGTTTTTTTTTTTGCCTTTGCAGCTTACTTATTTATTTATTTATTTATTTATTTTGCTGCACTTTTGCATCTGTTGGTAGGGGCAAAAATATGATGAAAACTTTTATGATTATTTCTAAAAAAACACAGCATAACTTGATAAGTTAAGGCGACTATCTAAAGCTCTGAAGGTGTTTTCTCTATGTAAGGCTGTGTTTATTCAGCCTATTGCTGTTAATTAGGTAGAAGTTGATTTTAAAGGACTCATCTGCTCAAATGTTCCTGCTCTTTAAAGTCCTTTAAAAGTGAAAGAAATGCTGTCGCCCTTTAACCCCTCGCCTGTCTTTGGGTGAAAGGAGATGAGCAGCATCCTTGGTGCCTCCTTAGCCGATAGCACAAGTTATCAACAAGATAATTATGCATTTAATGAGAAGAAAGACATTAATATTTCACCAGTAAGCATATAATTACTAAACATGGCTTGTCTTTATTCCGTACTTTTTCCCACCTGTAAATAAAAATAATCAAAATGATGCAAAGGACTGTATACTCCAATCATCTTTAGCTGCAGTAGGAATGACGTTTTTTTAAAGGTGTCGTTTTTTGACCCCTCTGACTGATAACAAAACCCCAAAATGTTAAATGTGTAAAATCATACAGGCAGGGAGCTCTATGGTTTACCACAGCGTATTAAGGTCATGCTGGAGATGTTATTTTGCTTCCATTTCCAGAATAAAGCTTTAACATTACGAGAAAAAGTCTAAACGAGAATAGTGATAAAATCTGAGAATAAAGTCGTAATATTAAGAGAATAAAGTCCTAAAATGACGAGAAACACGTTGTATTTGACGACAGCTCTTCCCAGAAGCCCTTTCTTCCCTAAAATGAGGAATGTGGAGCATCATGTGAAGTTCTACTTTAGCTTCGGTTTGACAAATCAGGAAATCTTTTAGCAGCAGCATCAAACTGGGCAGGATGTCAAAGTGGACTCTGGTTGCTGATTGGTGGAGCTGGTCGGATGGTTTCTTTCTGAAACGGGTTGTTTTATGATGACTTTATTCTCGAAATATTCCGACTTTATTCTCAAAATCAAAATAGCCAAATACTGTGTGGCAATAGCTGTAACCTCCCTGTTCAGCTGGAGGATGTGGTTTCTGCCAGTACCAAGGTGTGGAATCAAAAGAGTTCACTCACAGAAGAAGAAAAACAACAAAGAAAGGTGTGAAATGAACCTAAAACTAGAGCAGCAGCCCGACTGGATCAGATATTAGATCCGAAACTGAAAGCGAACAATAGTTTTTTTTCTGAAAATCCCCGCTTATAGAAATGCAAATATTGCAGCATAGCGGTGACTCAAAGCAAACAAGTGCTTCTCCTTTGTGCTGATTTCATTTCTTATAATAAAAAAAACCCACTGATGGTAAATTACAAACCCTGCCATGCACACCTGCTACACCCTGACGCTTAATAACCCGCTGCCTGTAATCTAGATTTTATTCTTATCAGCCACATTCCACCTGCTCCTTCGGTTTCCTCAGCAGAGACTCGGAGACACGCTGGAAGGCGTGCAAGGCGCCCACACTCCATCACTATGGTGCTTTCACCAAGAATGCAACACAAACGCAGCCTGGGGAGCATTCCACACCAGCAGCATTAGATTCACAGCTTTAATACGGACTGGCAAATACTCCCCCCCCCTCCATGGCTCGGCTGAAGCCAATGCTTTATGTTGTGAGAAAAACGTGATTGTGAAAGCTTTCACTGCGTTTGGTGAAACTCTCACTTTCAGAACGTTTTTGAGGAAACTTTTGCAGAAACAAAGCAGGCGCAGGCGGCAGCAGAGGAGAAGCCTAAGCTGAGCTGAAAGCCGTGCAGACAGAAGGAACGTCTGCACCGAAGTCAAAATGTATCTTTAACACGGTTTTCCCCGCCGCTCTGTGAGGACACCTTGTACTCCGTCCGCCGGTCCCGTCTCTGTGAGTCTTTTAAACAGGCTCTGAATCAGCCAGTGACCTTTGACCCTTTTTCACGCTAGCTGCCACTTCGGCTCTGATGCCTGAAAACAAAGAGCGGCTTTTGTTCTTGCCTGCTCCACTGCGGACGAAAAGGGAGGGGAGGGAGTGCTGACTGGAAAACTGCCTCAGGGCGGTAATCCAGGCAGATTAGGCCTGATATGATGATTTTTGGATGAGCTGCTGAAGCAGAGAGATTCTAAGACCTTCTATGGGAACATCCTCCTTTTCTTCCAACTAATAAAACAACTTATCAACAGCGGTTCTAGACCAAATTTACCAGGGTAGGACCTTGTTTTTCTATGTTTTTTTTTTTTTAATTTCGAAGAAAAGAACCATAGAATAACAAAGAAATCAACATGAATCAGGGTAAAATCATTTAGTATATGAATCCAGCCATAAAGCCAAGCTTACAGACTTCTGATTTAAAAGATGAAAATCCTCTGAGTGCCACTGAAGCTTAAAACTGACTGCTGTTTATAGTTAGGGATGCGCGATATAATCTGCCCCCTATCGGTATCGGCCTTAAAACTGAATATCGGACATCGGCCACCCCACCGATATTTAACCCGATATTTGATCGGCTTCTGAGTTTCTAAAGTCTAAAAAAAAAAAAAATACTACTTCTTCTTCTTCCTCAAAAACTTCTTTTTTACAGACTTAAAAACTTCTAAAGACGAGGGAAAAAATATTGATACATTAAAATATCCCAATATCTTCCTATGCTGATATATTGCCATTTAAAAACACCATATCAATCTCTTTCACTAATGAAATATTGCTATATGTCATCGTTATGCTACGAAATCCCCCGAAAATTCACCAAATGTTGCCATATTTTTATATGTTGATATATTGACGCGGTATCGATCTATTTTACTAACAAAATCTCACAAGAATTTGCAAAATATCACGAGAGTTTGAAAGTAAAATAGATCGATAAATACCGCGTTTTTAAAAATCTATTTGATATCAGCATATGAAAATATATTTGAGTTTATTATTTTTCAAAGTGTCAGAAATGGATAACAAAACTGCTATTTTCAATGACTACTTATTTTTGTCCAGCTTTAACATCGGTATCGATATCGGTTATCGGCTACAGGAGTTTTAAAATATCGGCATATCGGATATCGGCCAAAGTCCCAATATCGTGCATCCCTATTTATAATTAATACTTACCAAAGTAAATTCTAAAAGCGAAATCATAAAATGGTCAAAGGAGTTAATTGGTTCCAGTTTCTGCTTTAGTAGATTTAGTGTTAAAAGCGGATTTAAAAAAGTCCAGATTTCTTTAAATTAGTGTATTTGCTCTTTATTGGAGCAGGTAATTCTGATGATCGGCCCGAAAAAGGCAAAAAATCGTACATTAATTGCCCCTCTTAAAGAAAGGAGCATATTACCTCTTAAAAATAAGATAATTAGATATTATTTAGTTAGAATTAGTCACTGCTGTCCTGAGGAAACCATGAGATTGTTTGATGCCTTCAGTCTACTACAGAGCAGGAAGACTTTTTAAAATCCACGTGTCTCACTGCTAGAGGTCGGTTGATCTAAGTATTTTTTTAAGGCTGATACCAATTATTTCGACATCAGTCTAAGCGATCCTGGATGTGTTCTGCTGTTTTCAGGGTTCCCGCGGGTCCTTAAAAAGTCTTAAAAGGCCTTAATTGGTATCAAAATGTCTTAAATCAGTCTTTCGTAGGTCTTAATTTTTAAAACATCCACTTATCACCAAATCAAACATACTTAGAAAACCATACAAAGAAAAATAGCTGCAAAAAAGACTTAGCACTGGTTATGTTGGGGCTTTAAAACTGATTTTTTTTGTTCCTTGCTAAAACAAAGTTTGTGAATTCAGTTAAATAATTGTTCAAATATCAAAATCTGTAATTTGTGTGTTTTTAGCTTTCTTCCTGTATGGGAAGCTTTTCAACATTTGAAACATTAGTGCAGTGGTTTATGTTAAAATAAACCTTTGGGTTAAGTTGTCGCAAGCAGGTTTTTCTGTGTTTCTTGTGAATTTGGTCTTAAATTTTTATTTCAAGTGGCATTAAAACGTCTTGAATTTAACTTGCCTTACGCTGTAGGAACCCTGGTTTTATTTAGTTTTTTGGCTTATTCTTAAAGCAAATATTAACGGAAACAGTTGACAAAAAAAAAAACAGATAATCCACATTTCCTAATTCAACAAGAGTAGAAAAACGAAACACAGCAAACATCATCAATGGATAGAAAAAGCAGAGAGCGGCTCAGAATGTGAGCGGAGGAATCAGCCTGTTCTCAGCATATAGCAGACAGGCTGATGGAAACTTTACAGTATCCTTCAGACCAGACGTCACAGACGTCTGAGGCTCACAGGAAGTGCTGCTTCCAAGACACTCGCTTTAACTCACTTATTGAGAGTTTGTCTGATCTTAAGCTACACATGACTGTGGTGATGTATTGCTGCTTCACGGCTACTGTGGTCGTTTTCGTTAAGTTTCCAACTTTTCTTAAGAGATGATTGCATATGACTGAACTGAAGCAGCTGCAGCGTGTTAGCACGTGGCTACGTGTCATGTTGTGAAACCACCTTTGAACCTTTGAAGAGTGCGTCTCTGTGTCACTGGAACATCCTTAGATTTAGATTTATTTTGGTCACTTTGTATACAAGAAATTAAACAAAAAGAAATTTCATTTAAAACGGCTCTAGACAATTTTATTTTTTATTTTTGAGCATCATATCAGAAACTCAGACGAGCTGTTAGTTTTCCTGACTGATCGGCTCTAACTAATTAGTTTAATGTTAGTAGAACCTGTTTTAATAGAATAGAATAGAATAGAAAATCCTTTTATTGTCCCACAATAAAAATTCTGTTTTTTACAGCAGAGAGAGCAGAACGTTAGAGATTGAACTAACAGATTCTGCAGAGTGGGAGAATAGAGATAGAATGAAGCAGAATGATGAAATGGGGGTCCCTATGTCCTCCAGCAGTCTAAGCCTATAGCAGCAGAACTATAGAGATAGATCAGGATAACCTGAGCCACTCTAACTAGAAGCTTTATCAAAAAGGAAAGTTTTAAGCCTAGCCTTAAAAGTAGACAGAGTGTCTGCCTCACGGACTAAAACTGGTAGTTGTTTCCACAGGAGAGGAGCCTGATAACTAAAAGATCTGCCTCCCATTCTACTTTTAGAAATTCTAGGAACCACTAGTAAACCTGCAGATTGAGAGCGAAGTGCTCTGTTAGGAACATGAGGATGACATTTTAATCTGTGTATGTCAACATACTGACTTAGAAAATGTTCCCATAATTGTTTTTATTTAAATCCTAAAAAGAAAATGGCAGATCTTTATAATTTGACAGCAATTCTTTTAAAGTTAATATTCGTCAGAAATTATTGAACATCCTGTAAGATAAGTGGCTTTAAATGAGCTCTTAGCCTTTTCTATCTATTTGCTTTCTACCAAAATAAAAAATGAAAACAATTCAGTCTTCAAAGTACAACATTATATATTAAGTATCTGTGTGATAAAAGGGATACAATGAAGATTTTATTAGTTTTTTGTTCTTTTAATAAAAAAAAATGTAATAGAAACTTCTCCATATTTAATCTTTATCTTAAGATTCTCAAGAGAAATTTTATTAAAGCAGAAGGAAAACACATTTATCCAAAGTTTCTAGACATGCAGACATCTTTAGGCAAAATGCATCATAAACACGTCTTTATAGAAAAAAAATACCCGTTAAATAGGATTTACTTTAAAGGGAGGATGCAGAACCTTAAAATGTGCTATTTTCAAACCTTTTGCAACCTAGATGGTTTGACCTGGATGGCTTTTTTTGTTGTGAAAATCTGTGTCAGACGGTGATGTGAGCCGACCACGACGAGCGTACGCAGCCAGAGAACGCTCTCTGCATGCATGCACTAGTGCAGCTCTGCAGACAGAATCCAGCACCGTTATAAATAAGTGAAGAAAATTACAGTTTTCTTGATCGCTGACGTCAGCAGGTTTTGTTTTGGTGATATCAAAACGGCTGAGTTGTGGCGGCAGCCCTTATCACACACAGTCGATCATTCTATCTCTCACACAAGCTTAGTCATTCTTTTGACAGAAACCACAAAAAGCATGGCACCTACCTATGGGTTAACTAGGAAAGGTTTTGATCTCTGCAGGATCAGACCTTTCAGTGCTTTATCTCACCGCTAGCACGCCCTGTAGAACCCAGCTTTAAGTTGTCAAATTTAGCATCAATAAATGTAATTAGGATGACAATTACAGCAGCTTTCATCAGCGCTCTGTTTCCCCTGTGTGATGATTTAAAGCCTGCTTTAAACCTGGGTTTAAATGGAGACTAAGCCATTCTCAAGCTCATATCAAGGTGCTCATTTTGAGCCTGGATCCAGATTTATTGTTGATTCTGTTCATGGTGGAGAATCCTGCTTCACAGCAGCAGGTTGAGCCAAACATCCTCTAAATGTGCAGGGTCATCTTTGAGCACCATTTCACTTTTCTTTCACCAGTTCACCGCAGTTCTTCCAGCAGTCCACACTTTCTCTGCTCTCTTTTTCTCATCGTCTTCTCCTTCTTTCCCATCGCCCGGCTTGCCACAGGTTCACCTGCTGTGTCTAAAAGTAGCAGCAGCAGCAACCCAGACTGACAGCTCATTGGCTCATTTGGATCACGTGCAGCCTGGAGCCGGACGCTCCGCAGGGCTTTACCGTATTAACAGGAGAAGAGGCGCAAGTGAAGTTAGACAACATGGGATAATTTATAAATGTTTTAAATCAGGTTGGTCCTAATCCGTCACCTCTGATTTAGAGCCACAAATCTTACAGGACGTTCATGAAAAAAACAAAATAATTTCTGATTTAATATTAAATTTAGAAGAATTGCTGTCAATTTTTAAAGATCTGCTATTTTCATTTTAGGATTTAAATAGAATAAAATGATTGGAACATTTTCTAACGACATCCTTATCTTTCTAACAGAGCACTTCGCTCTTAATCTGCAGATGATTTCTGCCATTTTTATTTTAGGATTTACTAAAAAAAACGGAAACATTTTGGCCAAAAAAGGACGGGTACATTTTATAATTCAGGGTGTTGATATTCGGGGTTTAAAATGACATTGTCTCCAACCTCATGACAAGAACGATAGATCTAAGATATTATTGGTCCCTTTAGTATTTTTCTGTTGGATAAATTTAGAGCAAATGGGAAAAAGACGCTAAAACCAGCAGCTTTTTATTATTGATGTCATGTTAAAATAAAGACATGAGACTTTTTCATAAAAGCTGAAATTAATAGTTCTGCATAAAAATCTCCTATTAATTCTCTTTTCCATTTATTGATTTATGAATGTTGAGTTTCATTCATTCAGGCCTCAGAGCTGTAAAGGTGTCTAAGGGAGACGGGTGGTTTATCCTATCAGGGTTTGTTTTGGATCAAAATAATCCTTTTCATAAAAAGCTAGACTGTTTGTCATGGTTTTTATTCATAATATTTTATGTTTTATGTTTTCTCCATCTGTCTGTAATTATTTTGAGACCTTTGTGGAGACCTTTGCAGCCTTTCTGCAGGGTTTAAAGTAGTGAGAGACAAACTTTGTCTGCCAGAGCAGGGCTGGATGTTAAGACATGTAAAGAAAATAAAGTGCAGACTCAGTGAATTTCAATTTATCTCCTTTATTTAACTGGACTGCAGAGTTGACTATGCATCGACTATCCATTATTTAACAAATAAACTGTTGAATATATTTTCTGTTAATAATCGTTTTTTTAAAGAAGATTTTTTTTACAAAATTAAACCAAGTGAAACTCAGATGTTTCCACTTGTGGAGTTCTGCATGGAGCATATTGACAGAAGACATTTTTTTTTTTATCTTAATTGAAAAATGTTTATATATTTTTACAATCTTGGCATAATCACTGCTTTTCGTGGGTTTCTCTGTGTGCTAAAAGCATGTTTTAGGGTCTCCACACTCCAGTTAACGAATAATTCTATTCAGTTTATTTCTATAGCTCCAATTCACATCATGTCATCTCAAGGCACTTTACAGTTCAACCAGATCATCCAGTCAGATTGATTCAAAGTTTTCTATCTAAGGAAAACCAGTTGATTGCATCGACTCATTGACTCTTCAGCAATCCCTCACACTAAGCATGCTTGTAGCGACAGTGGAGAGGAAAAACTCCCTTTGAACAGGAAGAAACCTCCAGCAGAACCAGGCTCAGTGTGAGCGGCCATCTGCTGAGGCCGACTGGGGTTCAAGGAGACAGAAGCAAACATAGAAAATGAAGCATAGATACAAAAGGCAACTGTCAACCAGCTCCACAGGCGGCCCCGTCCAGGAAACACACAGCCAGGCAGACGAGCTCCGAGCCAGCTCCCATGTCAGAGGATGAAGAGAGCACATCCAGTTAGTCACAGTCAGAGAAACAGGACTACACTGGAAAACAGGCCAAGCTCCAACATCTAGAAACAAAGGTGTTGATGGCAGCAGCACAGCTGATATTTCTCTCCAGGATGGAGTCACAGCCAAACAGGAACAGACCAGATGAAGCTACTATGAGAAAAAGCAGAGAGAGCAGAACGTTAGAGATTGAACTAACAGATTCTGCAGAGAGGGAGAATAGAGATAGAATGAAGCAGAATGATGAAAAAGGGGTCCCTATGTCCTCCAGCAGTCTAAGCCTATAGCAGCAGAACTATAGAGATACACTATATTGCCAAAAGTATTTGCTCACCTGCCTTGACTCACATATGAGCTTAAGTGACATCCCGTTCCTAATCCATAGGGTTCAATATGACGTCGGTCCACCCTTTGCAGCTAGAACAGCTTCAACTCTTCTGGGAAGGCTGTCCACAAGGTTTAGGAGTGTGTTTATGGGAATTTTTGACCATTCTTCCAGAAGCGCATTTGTGAGGTCGCACACTGATGTTGGACGAGAAGGCCTGGCTCTCAGTCTCCGCTCTAATTCATCCCAAAGGTGTTCTATCGGGTTGAGGTCAGGACTCTGTGCAGGCCAGTCAAGTTCATCCACACCAGACTCTGTCATCCATGTCTTTATGGACCTTGCTTTGTGCACTGGTGCACAGTCATGTTGGAAGAGGAAGGGGCCAGCTCCAAACTGTTCCCACAAAGTTGGGAGCATGGAATTGTCCAAAATGTCTTGGTATGCTGAAGCATTCAGAGTTCCTTTCACTGGAACTAAGGGGCCAAGCCCAGCTCCTGAAAAACAACCCCACACCATAATCCCCCCTCCATCAAACTTTACACTTGGCACAATGCAGTCAGACAAGTACCGTTCTCCTGGCAACCGCCAAACCCAGACCCGTCCATCAGATTGCCAGATGGAGAAGCGCGATTCGTCACTCCAGAGAACGCGTCTCCACTGCTCTAGAGTCCAGTGGCGGCGTGCTTTACACCACCGCATCCGACGCTTTGCATTGCACTTGGTTATGTATGGCTTGGATGCAGCTGCTCGACCATGGAAACCCATTCCATGAAGCTCTCTGCGCACTGTTCTTGAGCTAATCTGAAGGCCACATGAAGTTTGGAGGTCTGTAGTGATTGACTCTGCAGAAAGTTGGCGACCTCTTCGCACTATGCGCTTCAGCATCCGCTGACCCCGCTCCGTCAGTTTACGTGGCCTACCACTTCGTGGCTGAGTTGCTGTCGTTCCCAAACACTTCCATTTTCTTATAATACAGCTGACAGTTGACTGTGGAATATTTAGGAGCGAGGAAATTTCACGACTGGATTTGTTGCACAGGTGGCATCCTATCACAGTTCCACGCTGGAATTCACTGAGCTCCTGAGAGCGACCCATTCTTTCACAAATGTTTGTAAAAACAGTCTGCATGCCTAGGTGCTTGAATTTATACACCTGTGGCCATGGAAGTGATTGGAACACCTGATTCCAATAATTTGGATGGGTGAGCAAATACTTTTGGCAATATAGTGTAGCTCAGGATAACCTGAGCCACTCTAACTAGAAGCTTTATCAAAAAGGAAAGAATAATCGATTCCTAAATTAGTTTATGATTATTTCAATAAACGATGAATCTCAATTTATCCTTTTTCCAACTACAATCATGAATCTAAAATGTAACATTAAATGCATTCCTTGCTGAAACAATTGTTGCACGTAACCAAGATGCTTATTTAAGCTGCTTTATGAACAATATTGCCATCAGTGCAGCTAAAATAACAAACGTGAGCCGTTTTTCGTTCTTTATCAAACATCTCAAACACCCACTAGAATTCAACCATGACCTCGGCTGCCTGTGGCTCCATCCGCCGTCGCCTTTTCATCTTGTTATGGCTGCTTTTTCTTAGGTGTGATGTTCAGAGAACTTGCCAAGATGTTGGCGTTGTGTGAGTCAGGCGTCGCTATGATGACGAAAGAAGGGATTTACTGAAAGCATCGGAGAGATCTGAGCGGAATTCACTCAATCATCCATCATCATCTTGTCGCCTTGATGTCTGCATGAGAGCCAGTGGAGCGGAAAAGTTTCAGCATTAGTCTCAGGCCACAGAGAGGGGAGCTCTGGGCCTCTGCTCCGTGCCGCGTCGCTCTGACATCACAAAGTTTCACACGTGTCTCTGGTTCTCACAGGCAAGAGCCGGGAAGTGAAAGAAAAGGGGAAATCCTGACACAGAATAAATTCCCGGCCTCTTCAGTATATCAGACAGATGACTTTTTATGCGCTCATATTGTGGATCGATCGTTCTCATGGTTAGCTGAAGCTCAGCGTGCACCTTTGAAGGTTCACACTTCACACAGAAGAGCGTGGCGGTGACCCCGCCACGCTCTTTGTGTCTGTGTGTAAACAGGGATTCAGAGAAATGCACAAAGCAGCATCCGACCGCCATTTCACAGGTTTGGGCCTGTTTTTCACAGAAAGGAGTTGACAAGTTATTCAAAATGATAGAAACAGGAAAAGGGTGGATTTGAATGTAAAGACTGAGGTTCAATCAGTCTGAGACAGGATGTTCCATCTGCACAGGACATTGAAATGTGCTGCAGTATGGTGAGCAGTGGGAGGGTTGGGTGGAAACTGTAGATTTCTACCAGTGAAAATCAATAGGAGGGATTTGGGAGGTTGGTGTTCATCCTGTAAGCGGTGGGTTGGTGGTTTGTTGTTGTTTAATGGGCCCCAAGGGGCCCCAGATCCATAAAGGTAGATGTGGCATCAGTACGTGTGAATGGGAATGAATGAATGAGTGAATAAGGGAAAGAAGTACAAGGACCCATCTGCTCTAGGATCTACAGGCTTTGCTACCTTATGTTTCCCTGCACCTTATTGATGTTCACAGTAAAAAAATCCATTTAATCGATTTTGAATCGATTCATTTACATTTTGCAAAATCGATATCTAGGGAATGAGATGGATTAGTTTCATAGTAAGCATTTAAATAAGCAGGAAAGATGCACTCAAGATGACTTTAAGCCAGACAGCTGCAAATATGGCTAATAGGTTGATTGAAGACATTAATAAATGGAGGCTGACCAGCAAACACCCTGTAGTTACAGAAAACGCTGCAAATACGGTTTGAGCAGCGTTGATGATGCAGCTCCTGCATGTCTGCTGTGTCACGTCTGTTCGCTCGAGTGAGGCTTTTTCACTTTTCACAAACAAGTTTGCACTTTTGAGACAATTTTGTTCACATCTCAGGTTTAACTGTCCGATTTACAATTTTGCACTTTGTGTTTAATATGACAGGAAAAAATAAAATACGCAAGTATTTTGAAACACAGCTGAATCGCTTTCATTATTGCAAAAACAGATCGAATCAAAATTAATCGATTTAGAATTGCATGAATCAAAATCTAATCGATTCAGGCGAAAATACCCAGAAAATCAGATCAATGTGCTAATTTTTTCTTTTTTTGTTATGTTGAGAGTATCCATTCTCTGACTAACATCTGGGCTTCCACCTCTATGCATTTCAGCACAGACACTGATTAGGCTGAAACGTTTAGAGTTACTATAGAATCCTGACGATACCCTGAACTTTAATGAGCGAAACGGCAGCAAGAACGGTGGTTTAAAAAAAGTTTTCCTCCTTAAGCATACAGGCATACTCTGTATGGTTTTCTCAATCGTTGCTCTCAGCTACAGCTCACGCTATACGATGAAACCACAGGGTTTAAAAGTTCACAGCGCATGATGTTTGTTCTCATGCTGTGCGACCCGACGCTTTGATGTGATCTACCTGCTCACACTGTACGTCTAAAGACCAGGTGGGACTCAGCTCCTCATTTAGACGGCGCTACTCGGACTCGTCTATCTGGAAGCCAAACGATTAGAAGAGTCAAAAAGATGAAGGGTCAGTGCCTCCTGTTAAATATGAAGCTCACTAGAGTGAAACGCGCTGCCTTGGCAATTTGGGCAACTTTGTTCTGAAGCCCTAAAAAGAAAAGGAGACGACGTATTTGGACAAAGACATGGCTGAGCAAACGTGGCTACTACAGTCTGTCAATTTGACAGAAAGAACTCCATTTCACTCATTGCACCCCCACCATGCTTCTGTTTTTAATCTGAGAGGAAGAAGAAGAATCCTTGTTTGCGCCCTGAGAGATTTGCCCAGGTCCACCTTAAGACGACAGACTGAATTTCAAACGTGTGATTTTCTCCAAACCTTACAGTTTCTGATTGAGAGGCTGATCGCCCCTCGTTACGCCCTGTACACCACACGATGCACAGTGATCGAAAATTCTCGAACGACTGGAGAATCATCCCGAAAAGGGCAAAAAAATCATACAGTGTATGCCTGGCTTTATTTTCTCACACCAGGGAAGCGCTCGGTTCAAAGAGACGCTACGACAGCCGAGAGACAGCTTTAAAAATAACCCGATAAAAATGGAATCACAGCTGTAAATCAGATTGATAATCGATTAACTAGCCAACTCAAAAGTCAGAAAAAGGTGAAAACCTTTAAAAATAACACCAATTAAATCTGCTTTTTCTGCTTTTTGTGGCTGAAGGCGTTGCTCCAATAGTTTTTCTTTCACGTCATACAAGCGCCGCTTCATTTTTAAAAGATATAAATATAAAAGATGTAACGGTGGATGTCTGGGGGACAGTGATTGGCCTCCATGTTCTGAATGCTGGCGTACCATAAAGAATAAATGATGAACAGTTTAGTTTGTGCCTTCAAGTCGTTGCCCATAGGAGGACGTTACTGGATATAACCTAATGGAATATCTTCAGAACGGCTCCAAATGACACTAAACTCATATGGGTGAGTAGAACATGATGGAATAACGGGAAATTAAGGACCCAATGTAAAAAAAAAAACAGCGTTTCCCTTTAAAGCAATTTATATTACCTTTATTTATGAACAAACAAACGACAACAAAGAAACACAAAGGCTGAAAAACTGTACCTAAGAATGGATTAAAAACTTATAAACAAAAATGAACATCAGTTTAGTCTGTTGTTACATCTGATTTCTTTGGAAATATAATTTGAGCGATACGTCACTAGGCCTGTCACGATAATCAATAAATCAATTAATCGCACGATAAATAAAAACTATCCACGTCATTTCATTTATCGGCTATATCGTCTCTGCCTGTGTTTTTCTCTTTCCATCGATGACGCTGGATGAAAAGGCTTAACTCCGGTGCATTCCAGTGACTAGGAAGGGAAAAAATGAGGAGGGAGGAGGAGTGGGCTATCGCATCAGGTCGTCAGCGTGCATCATTTTGTACTTCTGCAGCTTTAGAGCCCCGTGAGGAGTTAGAGGAGTTAGCGAGGTAGAAAAAAACCCACATCGTATGTTGGAGGAAAAAGCTCGAAATTAAACTGGTTTGAAAGCCGTACGCAACAGCTGCAATGTGGGAGTATTTCTGATTCAAACCAAATGACCAAGGCGAACCGCTGAACCTATGCGAGCCAGTATGTCGCATTTGTCATAAAACAGTAGCAACTAAGAGCAGCAATAAAACCAACCTACACATGCAGCTAAAGCACAACCGCCCAGCAAAGTTTCTCCAGCTGGAAACAAATAGTACAAGCGGTGGCCCGTCTGCGTCTTCAAGTTTGCGACAGTCCATCATCACTGAAGCAATTAATCGACAGGCAGAATACAAAAAGGACGCCGCAAAGTGGCGCGCGCTCACAGATAACGTAGTTCATTTAATTGCTAAAGAGATGCTTCCATTTAATATTGTTGAAAAGCCGACATTTCGAAAAATGTTGCAGACATTTGATAGACAGGATGAACTCCCCAGAAAACATGTACATACTAGGGATGCACGATATAATCGGCCCCCTATCGGTATCGGCCTTAAAACTGAACATCGGCCACCCCACCGATATTTAACCCGATATTTGATCAGCTTCTGAGTTTCTAAAGTCTAAAAAAAAAAAAAATACTACTTCTTCTTCTTCCTCAAAAACGTCTTTTTTACAGACTTAAAAACTTCTAAAGACGAGGGAAAAAATATTGATACATTAAAATATCCCAATATCTTCATATGCTGATATATTGCCATTTAAAAACACCATATCAATCTCTTTTACTAATGAAATATTGCTATATGTCATCGTTATGCTACGAAATCCCCCGAAAATTCACCAAATGTTGCCATATTTTTATATGTTGATATATTGACGCAAGAATTTGCAAAATATCACGAGAGTTTGTAACAGAACGATGAAATTTCACGAGATTTTGAAAGTAAAATAGATCGATACCGCGTTTTAAAAAATCTATTTGATATCAGCATATGAAAATATATTTGAGTATATTATTTTTCAAAGTGTCAGAAATGGATAACAAAACAGCTATTTTCAATGACTACTTATTTTTGTCCAGCTTTAACATCGGTATCGATATCTGTTATCGGCTACACGAGTTTTAAAATATCGGCATATCGGATATCGGCCAAAATCCCAATATCGTGCATCCCTAATGTATACGTTTTTATTTCCACTGTGGTTTTATCTTGTCTTTTGTTTTTATTCAAGCGTAATTTTAGTTAACAGAGACTGAGAGTCCATTTGATTTTTCGTTTTCTTTTGTTAACCAGTTGCAGTGTTAAGTATTCTGTTGAAAATGCATGCATTATTACGTAATTTCCATTAAATGAGTGTAAAAAGGTCTTCAAACAATATTATTGTTTATCGCAATAATTTTTGAGACAATTAATCTTTCAGCAAATTTGTTATGGTGATAGGCCTATACGTCACTTTCTTTTTGATTAAAGAGGATTGTTTTTTAAAACCTAGAATCATGCAAAGTTTTTTCCAGGCTGTTAAACAGATGAACATGACACCGACGGCTTACTGTGGATCCCTTCGGTCAGTTGGTGTTTCTTAACAGGTTCTTATCACAACAGAGACAGAACAACCACAGGAAATGACAGTGCATGAATTAAAAAGACCCTATATAGAGTTTTTAAACCATTGAAGTATAATCATTGTGTCTAAACTTAGCAGACGTGCCTTTAGACATGGATTAAACTTAGGGTTTGCTGCAGGATGGTTTCTGAACAACACCTCAACCATGAAATGTTAGATCTGCTGTGATCTGACTGTTGGGACTCAGATAAACATATTGAAAGCTGTTTCTTTAGAGCTCAGTATCAGTAGTTCAGAAAGTCCCGTTGGGCCCACAGCCGCTCTGACGTGTGAAAGAACTGCACAAAAACACTCTGCAGCTTCTGTCTACGTCTGTGGCTTCACTTAGCAGATGTTTCTTAATCATCAACCACCTAATGTCTCACCACTTTAAAAAGGGGAAATGACCAAACCAGAAATATGTGACAGTAGAGTTATGTACACCACTGGAGATGACATTACATCAACCTCAAAGGTTTGGAAATGAGATCTATGGTTTGTAACTGTTTTTGAATTTCTAATTATAGATAGATGTAATTGTAAACTGTAATGTAATCTTTTGCCGCTGTCTTGGCCAGGATTCACTTGAAATAGAGATTGTTCATCTCAGTGGGACTTTTCCTGGTTAAATAAAGGAATAATAACACTAGGTGGTGCTAGAGCACCTGCCTTGTTCCCTTTTTGACAAAAAAGTGTCTTCCAAAATACAATATTAATTTAAAAGCCTCTTAAACCCAGAGTTTAGATTTTAGTAATTTTGCTCCAGCAGATATTTAGCATCACCTCAAGAGAGCGTTGCCCTGGTGAAGGGCCAACTAAACCGTCCATGTAACTCAACCAGCGCATTCGCCTCCATCTTTAATGGCCTCTACCAGGCACCAAGGATCAGTTTAAATTAGAAAAAAATGTAATCTAAAGCAGAGGTCTTCAACAGGGGGGTCCGTGACCCCTAGGGGGTCCTCGGAGGTACTGCATGGGGGTCACGAAAGTTTTGGTTGATTAGACTTCTTTTTTTCCACTAATAGAAATGTCTTTAAATCCACATTAACATGAATTCAACACATTGTAGTAAACAGATAAATGGGGGCAGAAGATGTCTTTCAGATATCAATGCCAGTGGCGGTTCTAGACCAAATGTACGAGGGGGCCAGGAGGGGGCCAGCATGTTTTCATGGGAGCACAGAAAAGCAAAATATAAAAAACAGGGCAAGAGATCCAAATATATCAAGAGAGCTGTGTGAACTGAAATTTTGATTGAATTAGGTTTAATTATTAAAATTCTATTTCTTGTTAGATCAATAGACATTCATAATTTAGGAATTTTACAAATTTTTGACTTAATTGAAGTTAAAATAATGTTTTTTTTCTAAAAATCTAAATTAGAATTTCTTTGAATATTATGTCTTCAGTACAGGGGCCATAACAGGGGCCAGGACATGATCTACAGGGGCACTGGCCCTCGTTGGCCCCTGTCTAGAACCGCCCATGATCAATGCACGCATTCAGCGACACACAGGAGCTCTTTCAAGCTGGGCACCGTTTCATTTACAACACCTGTCCCATCAACCTGGAGTCAGAAATACTGTAATAATCCCAGGGAGGGATTACTTTAGTTACATTACTCCATCTGTAATAGAGTGACTATAGGACCAGTTTGATAGAACACTATTTCATACAATATTTGTAATTAGGGGGTCCCCGCTTCATCTCTCCATCAGTTTGGGGTCCTTGGCCTGGAAAACGTTGAAGACCGCTGATCTAAAGCATCCCTCCCATCCACTCCTCCTTGCACTGGCTGCTGGTCTGTTTCAGATTGATTTTAAAGTTGTAATGCTTGTTTTTAAAGCCCTTCATGGTCTCGCTCTGTTATATTTAGCTTTTTTAAAGTCCATCTTAAAGACTCAATGTTTTTTTTTAAACTGGCTTTTAATACTTAGAATACACTGATTTATGCTTCAGGCTTTTGTTTTTACAATGTTTTTATCCTGCTGTGAAGCACTTTGGTCTTACTGGTGATGTTGTAAAATCCTAAACGAATACATTTTGATCGATTGATAAAGTATCTCATAGATGTACTCTAATCATTGATTTTCTATAATGGTCTCTGTCAGGGACAGAAACTCCCTGATGACATCTATTTGAATCATGTCTTGTTTTACTGCAGCACCTTAATTACCTTTTGTCTGTTAAAGCTTTGAAAAGCAAATGATCACAATTCATAAAAATAACTTTAAGGTTCTACTCAGTTAAAGTAGTCGGTGTGTAGATGAAGTTAAATTTTCAGTTTTCACCTGAAATTATGTAACATTTTCTGAAAATAGCTGTATTTGCCCCTAATGTGGGCAAGAAATTAAGATCATCTGTCAGCAGAATGAGAGTTTCTAACCTTAAAATAAGATTGTTACATATTATGAACATGAAATAAGGTAATTGAGTCGGTTTCTTGCATATTTTAAATGTTAATCCGTGTTCATCTGCAAATGTTCATATATACCCACGCAAATCAAGAGGAAATAAACTTAAATATATTCTGGAAATCTGTGCTTTGCATAAGACTTCTATATTTCTATGTACCTTAGAAAACTGGCTGGTGAACTTTGAGCCAGTGATTCATATTTATGGAAAATGTTTATGACTATAAGCAATAAGTTAAATACAACCAAGGTCGTCCACCCAGAGGCTCTTATTTAGTCACGTAAACCTGATCCAGGGGATAAAGACATCGACTTTTTCACTAGATCTCCAGAACAAGAAAGACTGATGTAGAAATGGGATCAACGATCACTTAAAAACTTACATCTAAACTAGAACCAACTGTGTTGTAAAGCGTAATCTGTTCCCTGGACCTCATAAGCCGTAAGTTCATGTAAAGCTTGTTCCTTTCTATCTCTTTCAGATCTAACCTTCAATTGTGTTCTTTTTCCACATAAATGAAAGATAAAGTAAAAAAAAAACGATCTATTCTATTGTTTTTCAGGTTTATTTATATATTAGTAGGGTTGTCAAAAGTATTGATACTCAAAAAAGTATCGATACCGTGCTACCACCAGTGGCACCTAAGCAGTCATTCATCTAAATTGCAGAATAGAGGACAATGCACTCTCAGAACACTGTGTGAACACTGTGTTTATTTATTAATGAAAATATTTCTGTAGAATATTGGAGTCTTTGTTTTTATCCTTATGGTATCGAAAATGGTATAGAGTATTGAATATCTTCCTTAGTATCGGTATCGAGTTGAAAAGTTTAGTATCGTGACAACCCTATATATTAGTGGATTTGAAATGGTTCTTTCTTTAATTGACAACAATGTGGCATTGCTGAACTTCAACATGAGATGGTGTTTGGCTGTTGGTGTCTACATGCGACATATAAGGTGCCGTTTTTCCAAATTGAGCACCTGCCCCCAAAAATGTATTTGCACACCACTGGCGACAGTGATGCCATCAGATTGGCAAACAATCTGCCACTCTGAATAAAAAAGAGGCAGGCTTTTCACAGACGTTTAGACCACTAGTAGTTAGATTCTAAACATACACCAGAGTCTGGTGTTTTCCTCTTTATGTCTAAAATGTTGCAAGAAACAGAAATAAGAAATTATGGGATAATGTTTTAGGCTGGTGTGTGTGAGGTGTTTGTTCTCCGTTCTAGCTTTCCACTCATCATGTGGCGCTCTGCACTCTGATTATTTAGAGAAAACCAGCGTCAGCATTAAAGCTCGGTTAAGACTCATTCACTATTAATGGACAACCGCACAGCGCCCCAAAGCCACACTACAGCATTGGCTTTAGTTAAGATTTATCACCGCTAAAAAGCATTTCAGACGATCATGCTACGCTATGAAGTTAGCTGTCTGTGCCTTTGTCTGTGTGTGACTCCACACTGATGGCTGGATGCAGGAGTAAAACATTTAACCTCAGCCTAAAAGCTGAGTGTTAGGCTTAGGTTCTTCTGTTTTATGCCGTCTTTCCTGGCATAAATGTTGAAACATCAATGTCTGTCTTGTTCACCATATCTGCTTTTTATCTATTTTTTCATCTTTGTCTCTTTGTACTTTGTGGTTGAACTAGTTCCTGTCTGTCCTGTGATGTTTTGGAGATCTGTAGCTGTTCCGTTTCCCTTCCAAAATCATCAGCGTCTGCATCTCTGCCCACAACTTCTGCCTGTCACGAACGCTGTGCAGAAACCCCATGCACCTCCAGAAACGGCTTCTTTCGAGAAAAAAACCTACAGATGGGGGGGTGACATCCCAGCTGGCTGGGGGGGTCAGTCATTTGTGGTGGAAACTGAGAATGTTCCAAATGTTAGTCTGGATATGACGGGTCGATTTGTATGTCTTTCGGGTACCGACCGCATGACTCTGGGAGTTTGATGCAAGCTGCACCGTTTCTTTCAGGCCTTCTTGTTACTTTCGTTGAAGGGAAAACGATTCCAGCCTGTTTTCCACAGACTTGTCTGTTTATTTTAATCACATTTTATTTTAAAACCCAAATGTAAAGTTCAAGATACATTTTTTTTCAAGGTTTTTATTTTCCAATTTTATTTTATGAGATGCAGTAATCTCCCTTCTTGTACAGGCAAGATTTTTTAGGCGATTCTTTTTACACCAGGGTATTTCAGATTCTGATTCTGCAATTTTTTTGTTGTTTGCAGATTTTATTTCTGCTTTTTTTTGCCAGGGCGCTGTTAATGTTTGTATCCGTACATGTTTAGTCAGGTCAGCTCTTATTGTCCCTCTGTGTTAAGGTTTATTTAAAGCATATAAGGCTACTTTCACATGATTTTTGTGCCAATATGTAACTTGTATCCAGAATTATGATCATTCCGCCCCCCCAAAACATTCGGATTTAAGCCACTTTCATCTGTGGTACCAAATCGGATCAGAATCTGATTGTTTTCAAAGTGTTTGCTGATAGATTGTGTCATAAAACTGTAAGATCCCTTCGCTTAAGAGTTTAAGAACACTAAGAAACCAGCATCCACTTTATATAGAAAGAGCTCTGTTGTGCGACGTCCGCATTCTCTTTTTAGATTAGATTAGATTAGATGAGCTTTATTGATCTCACAGTGGAGAAATTCACTGGTCACATATTGGCATAGAAGTTACAGAAGGTGCAAACAAGGAGGAAAGAGGTGCATTAAGAATAAACAGTATATATACCGTAGAGGTGTAAATCAAATCCATCATGGCGATCCGATTCAGTATCGATTTCCTGACCCAACAATTCAAATATTTCCGATACTCAAGAATACACTTCCATTCGATTAATCGGTTAATTTTTTTTTTTTTTTTTTGCACCTTACAGGCTAAACAAAGTTTCAAGTTTGAAATAAATCAATGAAAGCTGTAATATCGTTATGCATTTTTTTTTTTAGAAACAACAGCAAATAACAGAAGTAGAAAAGTTGCATTAAAAAATACGGCAAAAATCCTGCAGAAAATCAGTGCATTGAGAGCAATGCACTGATTTTCGCCCCCTCCACAGACGCTCCGCTGCTCCTCTCCCTAATTGTAGCTGACCGCAGACAGGAGGCCGGCTTGTTTTGTTTTTATGACCGCAATTGCAGAAAACAACTCGTGAAGTTTGACCCGCTAGAAGAGCAAGGTGCACGAGAACGCTGGGACCCTTTTTCCACCTGGATCTCCGCTCTTTTTGGCCCTCATGTCCCTCCGTCGTCGGACTAAACTCGCCCCCACTTCCTCGCCGCCTCGGCCGTATCTAGACCCACAGCGTGTAGGACAGACCACGCTTCAGTATTGAGCATAAATCAAAAATGTCTGCATCAAGCTCACTGCGGCACACTGCTGTAAGAGTATAACCAGGAAGCGAGGTAGGAGGGCAAAATAGGTTTAGCGCCACCGCAGCACGGGAGGAGAATTACGCCCAGGAGCAAATGGATAAAAATAGACCGGAGGAAAAAAAAAACATGAATGATTATCTTGCGGACGTGTCGATGCATCGGATCGTCAGCTGTTGGATCGATGCATCGATACAAAACGATTATTATTTACACCCCTAATAAGGATTAAGGTGCAAGTGTACATATATCACACACAATGAAAAATAAACAAAAAAATAAATAAAAAATAAGAAATAAAATAAAAAATAAAAGGGACATTTGTTGGACATTTGTTTAAAGGACTATGCAGAAAAAATTTGATTTCTGAAAATTTATCTGAATTTAGAGTCAAGACCTACCAAGTGACCTTAATAAAATGTTATGGAGTTTTAATTTCTAAAGAAATATTTGCTGTTTTCTGTTTTACTGACCTGGAAGCAAGACGGACTTACCTTTCATGAGATGATGCCTCTGTAGGTATCACCCACAGCTACCACTTCTAAGGGTAATTCTCCTCTTTAGGAAGGCCGAACAAACTCTGAAGCCTCTTGAAGCAAAAACCACAATTTCACAACTTGGACATTATCCAAAGCTAAGAAAACAGAATAATAATTCTCATTCTGCAAGTAGGTGCTAAAAGACTCATCTTTGAGCAGAAATGACCATGCTATGTCCAAAATCTACGCTCACTATTCTGAGAAAGGGGTTTGTGTTGTTTCATGGAGAGCCATGGTTTGGTGAAGGTAGACGCGTCCTGGAGGAGAGCGGCTAATCGCTGCTCTATGTAGCGCTGTTAAGGCCACTCGTTCTTCCAGAACAGGAAGGCTCTGCTGCTCACTTTTATAAGGATTACTCAGATATGCTTGAATAGCAATAAAATTAGACATGATTTTGGTAAAGGAAATCCATGATTACATCATTAATAGCTCAAGAAGTGAGTTTGTTTGTTGTAGGTCCTTTAAGCTTTTGACTTTAATCCAGGAAATCCAGGTATGAATGAAGGAAATCCAGATGTATCCTAAAATAAGGGAGCAGCTGAAAGGAGTCTTAAAGTCAGATGTGTCGTAATTCACAGTAACACATGAAATCATCCATCCACCCATGATGGCTGGATAGAAAATCTCTACCTCAGCTTTGACACATGTACCACCCAACCCTGCCCTGTTCACTCTACACCCATTTCCCTTTTTTATGTTCTGCTTTATTCGTATCATGACAATACTGCTTCCTCTGGTGCATTATATATATATAATATAGCGTAATGCAGGGGTCCCCAACCTTTTTTAAACTGAGAGCTACTTCATCGGTACCGTGTCACGTGAAGGGGCTACCAATACTGACCTTTGATCTACAAGGGTCAGCGCTTACCACTAAACATATTTGCAATGCTTTATTTAATTTAAATATTCTCATTTTTTAATCTGTAGAAGTGTCAGTGTGATTACAAAAGTAGAGCAACAGACCAAAATAACCTTTTAGAGGCAGCTCACTGGAAGGTTGTGCTATTTTTAGAACAGGCTTGAGGGCACCACATGCAGTCCTTGTGGGCTACCTGGTGCCTGTGGGCACCATGTTGGTGACCCATGGCGCCAAAGTGCAAATTGCGAAACATGGATTCTAACCACATTTCATCTCAAAGCATTTAATTGAGATAATTAAATCAGACCATCAAGTCAGATAAGTTCAAGTTTTCTATCTAAAGAAAACCAGCTAATTGCATCCTTTGTAGGAGATGCTTCTCTCAGATGAGTATCTGGCAATGTTCGCTTGCATTATGCCGTTGACTGTGCAGCATCCCTCACACCCAGCATGCATGCAGTGACGGTGGCAAGACAAAAAGTCCCTTTTAATTGAAAGAAACCTACCAAGGCCGCCCGGCGGTTGAAGAAAAAGAAGAGAGAACAGACAAACAAAACAGGCATAGAAGCACTTAGCTAAGATACTTCCTATGTTAGTAAAGGTAATGGCAAACTAGCTCCACAGATTGCTAAACTCTTTAGCAGATGACCACTGAGCCAGTTTTAATATTAAAAAGGATAAGGGTACATTAAAAGTTAGTCACATTAAAAGCTGAACCCAAAGTTATGTCTAGAAGCAAAAAAGGACTAAACACTGAAGAACAGGCCCAACTCTATCATCTGTAATCGGTGTTGATGGCATCAGCACAGCTGATTTTTCTCTCCAGGATGGAGTCACAGCCAAACAGGAACAAACCAGACGAAGCTACTATGACAAGAGGAAGAACATAAAGTTATGAGGGAGGCTAACAAATACTGCAGAATGGGAGATTAGAGAAAGAATGAAGCAGAATGAGGAAAAGCGTTTCCTTTGTCCTCCAGCATCCTAAGCCTATAGTAGCATACGCTATTGTGACTTTTAAATAGGAATTAAAGTATTCAAGCTTCATAGAACAGAGTTAAGCTTTATTAAAAAATATATGAAACTTTTTGGTAATATTCTTTTATATAGAAAACATTTTTACACAACATCAAATTAAAACAAATTTAACCTAATGACACACTATATAGGAGCTTGGTTCCAATTATCTTTACATTGAAAACAATAAAATAGACATAGTAAAACTATTTTAGCTCATAGTGAATAAAAATTAAACTAATTATCTCTAGCAAAACCGACGGATGCCCTCCTTATCTCAGGTGTGAAACTGTTTAATTTGCGTTTTGTAGAATGTCATTTTGAATAAAAACAGCCTGTTTTCACTGAGCTGTATAAAGCTGTTTCTTTTCTTTAAATAAAATTAGCTAAAGGCTGGTAGAGAGAAGGAACACCAGATGCATGTGCGCTCATTTCTGCGTTAAAGGGAAGGCCTGTTTCCATTGATAAGAGGTCCTTGTGTGTATTTTGAGCCTGAGCTCATTTGTATTCTGCGATATCAGAGCACAGATAGCGGGCCAGGGAGCGGGATACGAATCTTATCATGAAAAAGGTGTTGTGTTATGTCAAATCTGAGCAACCACAGGACTCTTTTTTTGTTTTATTCAGGAAGTGTGTCTGCACATGAAGTCGGAGTTTCATTAGATTTGCATTCTTGTAGTCAGGAACTGACCTTTTTTATTTGACCCTGCAGCTGATGAGTTTCCACTTTATATGTATTTGCTGAGTACTTGTTCACTCAAGAATAAAGGATATATTTGTTCCACTTTTCTAAATACATTTCACTTTTTCGCTTCTCTTTCACAGCTGGCAACCATGAAGGGCCGAATGGCAGATCGTCTAAAGATGGGAGTTTTTATCATCATGCTCCTGTCAGTTGGTAAGATAAATCCACTCTTAGACCACACCCTCCCCTGTAGGGAACTTGTTTATTAATAGGCCAGATAACTGTGGCTCAGTGTTCTTCTGCATTAAGGATTTATTTACACTGACAAAAAAAAAATAAAAAATGCCTAAAGAAAATGAAAAAACTATATTCGGTATCTTTGTCCTGGATAAGAAAGGTTCAAATACTAACATTTGTAGGGCCCTATAAAATTTAAATTCCGTATTCTATTCCGTAATATATTTTCCCAAATTCCGTTTTTTCTGTTTTATGTATGTATTTTTTGCGCTTCCAATCAATGGAATGTTGACAAAACTTGCAAAACAATAGTTCACCTGACACGTAAAAGTCACGAGGGAACTGCTTGCCTCTACTCAGGGCTTAGCGTCGTGTTTGTCAACTTTTTCGCCGAAAGCGGAGCTGTGGAGAGCCGCTTCGCCATTTTTTTCAATGTTTTGATGGGGGAGGGTGAGCGGAAATTACGGAGCGGGAGGGGTTGTGTCGCCCAGATTTGTGTCCCCCTGTGTGCATTTCCCCCCGACGTACGTTCTTCTCCCGCACAAAAACAGAATTTCATTTCATATGTAGAAATTCCACATTTACACTAGATTCCGCGTTAATTTGCCAATTCTGCGATTCCGTCCGCGATTCCATGATCGCAGAAATTATAGGGCCCTACATTTGTCATGACTTAGAACAAAGGACTCAGTATTCAAGGCGAGACAGACAGTGGGATTATTCAAAAAGTGCTTGTTAAAAACCAGCGGATCAGAGTAGCAGTTGCTAGGGCGTCTAAGGCAGGATACTCTGCAGGAGAGAAACAAAGGTAAGTGACCACGATAATCTGATGGAAGATGATTATGAACGCATGAGTGGAGTTCAGTCCGTGCCAAGAGAACGAGGAAGGATCCAGCCGGCGCCGCCCAGAGCGTCCCCGATGATGCATGCAGGAGTTTGAAGCCAGACCAGGCAAACAGATCAGAACAGGAACAGGCAGGCTCAGTGGTTGAGAGGCAGAACAGGTCCGGTTCAGGAAATAAGAAATGCCAAGGAACTCAGAAAACACTCTAACCACTGGCTAGAGAGAACAAGATGATCTGGCCCTGATAACTGGTTTCAAACACCTTAAATAGAGGCAGGAGCAGGTGGATCAGATGAGTAGTGATTAAAAAATGGCCAGAGTTAGACAGGTGAATAAAAGGAATAATTAAGCCAGTCATCAACTCCAAGATCATGACAATCTCATTTGTACTCATTGAATTAGAACAACAAAGTATCTCTTTTATTCCAGTTAAACCTGTGCTTTCTTCATATATACTGATATAAAATATCTATGTTTGTATTAATGACTGCGGGCCACTTACAAACTAAAAACCATTTAAGAACAGAACGGTTTAGCTGTGTAGACTGATCACCTAATAGTTGTACAGAAGACAATCATAGGCCACATCACTCAACAGGTTTTTAGGCCTAATTCTGTTTTTCTTTCTTTTTTACCTGAAATACGGTCTTTTAGGCCTGGTCTGTCTCTCTCTTAATGAAATAGAACTGTTATCAGACTTTAAATGGTTCAGGACATCACAACGACCCACAGGCACAGAATAATGTAGACACCACAAGGCAGTGCACTTTTGCCACTTTTCTTTGTAGAAAGAAAAACCTGATGGTGGATGCTGGCCGTTTGTGTGTTGTAAGACTTTTCCACTATTTGAGTCGAAAGTATCATAAATACAAAACAACAACGAAAAGAAAAGGTAGAACAAGCCAGCCCAACTCATAGCAATGGCCGAATTAATTAAAAAAAGTTAATAATGTTAAAAACAATCCACTGGACTTTGTTTTCCAAGTTTGAAGACATTTAGCTTCCCATCTAGGAAGCTTTTTCAATTAAAAATGTCTGGATTAGCGTTGACTTCAAGGTTTTTATACCACAGCCCAACAAAACCTTGTTATGGCTTAGAAAACATGCAAATTGAACCAATAGAATTAACCTGACTCCACCAGATGGATTTGCTCCGCATATCCATCTGGAAACCTTCCATTTAAGTAATTTTGGGAAGGGGTGAAAATACTGGTTAGCTGATTGGCCTATGTTGGTGATAGACGGGCAAAATAAACCAATCAGATCAACGAAGCATATGACGTACTAACAGAGCGACGACGAAGAGGAGCCAATTGATAGATCAAACTCTTGCCGAAACCAGTCGGGAGAAGAGCAAAAACATCTTTTCCTGTGAGAAAAGCCTCCAGAGCAGTGTTTTGCTCTTCTTTCAGTGAAGAAATACTCTGTAATTCCGATAAAACTTGCTCGATAGCCACGCTAATGCTAGTTTCATCGGCTGAAGCCGCCATGTTCTTTAGACTGAACTGTCGTGCTTCTCGTTGCGTCACACCTCAACCCGCCTCAAAGCCAATGCTGATTGGACGTTCGTTTGGTGAACGGCTCCAAATTTCTTCCAGACTGATCTGCGAGTGAAATCTTGAAAGCTTGCGAGATCGGGATGGTCTCACGAGGCTACAATAGAATAGCTCAACCCGTTAGTAATGGGGAGTTGTTGAGTTCATTGTTGACCTGTAAAACCCGGTGCTGGCCTCTGCCTCTGGAAAGGGAATCGTTAGGGTAACTGTTGGCCTTGCTGACCAGGCAAGATGTTTTAATCCCCTGCATAGCGATGGAGTTGAGATAATAGCGGGAAGGAAACATCTTCAAACTTTTTTTTTAAATGACTATGACCTGGATGACTGAGATATCCCTCACCAGCATAGGCTGACTTAATGGAGTTGGTACTTCACAGAAGTCTTTTTTTGTTGTCTAGTGGGTAAAAAACTATTTTTTCAAGAAAAGAAGGATTTTTTCAAGAAAAGAAGGATTTGTGAAAGAAATCTTCCAATCTGAGCTTATTTTGTGTAGAAGGTGTGGTGGCTTTCACATGCTCTGAGTCAGCTCTGCTGACACAGGAGGTTTCTCTTTGACCTCGGAGCTGTTTCCAATGGTGGAAGGAGTATTTTAAGGGTCAGCACATCACAGACAACTAAAGTCATCTGCTAAATGAACTCTTGTTCCTTAAATAAGAGTTCACGCTTGTTACAGAGATGTGTAGAAATGACCAAGCCCTGTAGGTGGGTGGGGGTCTGATCGGACTAAGGCCAAATTATCCTCTGTTTATTTTTTTTTCTTCTAATATTTCCTGCTTTTCATTGCACTGCAAAACAGTCTGAAATTAGGTAAAAATTTCTTAAATCAAGTCTATTTAGCCTTAATTTGAGCAGGTAAATAAGATAGTTTGCCAATTAAATGAGTATTTTTACACTTAAAATAAGACAATGCAATTGATTTTTCTTAATTCAAATGTAAATCGTCTTGTTCCATTGGCAAAGTGTTTCATTTACCTCCTCAACTTAGGATAAAATGCACTTATTTTAAGAAAAAATGACTTATTTAGATTTAAATTTTTTGCAGTGTGGTATTTGTGACATTATTTTCAACGCAGTGTCGAAAATAGTTCCTGTATTGAGAATTTTGTTGTATTCTGAGGAAAAGAACCTTGGTAGTTCTCTGACTTGCCTGATCTATTACAGTAAATGTTTTGGTCATTTCTTTTAGTAAAAAAATCTTTTACACAAACTGCTTGTCTGAAAGTGATTGAATAGGAATGAAGCACTTTTTGTGCATCATGATGGTTTGAGCTTCTAATCAACACTTGCTTTATTTTAGCAGCTTCAGATGAACATGACCTTTTCCTGGAGTTTTGCGGCAAATGGCGACACAACAACTCCAACCTGAGTCTGAACATCAGCGTCTCTGAGGGCTGCTCTGGCATCACTGTTTCAGCCAATGAGAGCTCTTTGTCTGTCAAAGGAAGCGTCACAGCTAAGTGTAAAAGGATGGAAGTGATTCCTCTCATGAAGTATCCAGAAGAGGATCTAGACTTCTGTTTGTTCTGGGAGCCTCTGCTGGACCAGCTCACGCTTGAGGTGAATTTACCATTCCTAATATTTTTGCTTGGATCTTGAATGTAAGGAGATGTTTCTAAATTGCTGTTTTCAATCCTTGGTATTTACTTTCTTTTTCTTATATTATTTATTAGGTTGAGAAAGAAAGCTTCATTCTCTGCCCTCCTTCAAGTCCTGCAGAAAAATGTTGCACTGATCTGAGTCATATGGGAATTGAGCTTGATTCACGCTATGGCATCGCCGACGCAAGAGTCCGAACTGATAACGTTACACACAAAACCAAGTCAAGCTACAGCTTCTATGGAGAAATCACCAACTGCAGTAAGAATGAATGGATTTGATGAAATGAAAAATGTGGAAAGGGAATCAATTTAGAAACTCGGAACATTTGAACTATAATTTAATAGCTTATTTTGCTCTATGCACATTATATATATATATATATATATATATATATATATATATATATATATATATATATATATATATATATATATATATATATATATATATATACACACACTGCCGTTCAAAAGTTTGGGGTCACATTGAAATGTCCCTGTTTTAGAAGGAAAAGCACTGTACTTTTCAATTAAGATAACTTTAAAATAGTCTTAACTTTAAAGAAATATACTCTATACATTGCTAATGTGCCTGTAACAGGCTCTAACCAGAGTAGAAAAAGAAGTGGGAGGCCGCGTTGCACAACT